>JAQZBX010063250.1:0-16731 GCA_029593785.1 Cabassous unicinctus | reverse complement strand
AGCTGCAGTGAGCCAAGGGTTTTATCCAGGTTTAACATCTTGAGGATGGGATGGGGGATGGATGCCCTTCCCAGCTGCCATGGGAGTTTAGTAACTCATGTTTGTTGCTTCAAGTTCTTTGTCTTTCTGTCCCTTGGCCTTCTGGGGGTTGTGCAGCACTGTCCTGGTCTGCTGACCCCCAACACAGGTCTCTTGGACAGGTTTTGGCCCTTTCTTTGTTGTTTTTGTGAGAGAGTTGAGCCTTACCTTACTACTCTGATGCCATCTTCCCAGAATGCCTCAAATTCTCATTTTAAAAAGATTTTAAATTGACATTTCTTACCTCATTTGGAATGAATCAACAACTCTATTAATAGGGAAAAGAAAAATCTAGATATGTGCTAAAATGGGAAATGTTATAATACATATATATGTTACCAAAATAAAATAAAAAAGAACGGAGATGATAATAATAATAATAATAAATGGTTACTATAGCTAGGTGAACAAGAGAGTAAAACTTCTGTAAATGAACAATTCAATCTTACAGCTATTTTGAGTATCCTGGCTTTAGAATCTTTAAAATTAAGTATTCTGATAATTCACCATTTTTTTCCATATTTCACCAAGATTTTTTAGCATCTTGTAAACTCAACCCAAAATTATTGTAAATTAAATATCATTTTAATGGTTTATATAAAGAATAAGGAATATTAAAGAAACAATTTCTCTCTTACCTATATTTTGTAAGAAATTGTGGCTACACCTTAAAGTGTTAGGTTTTCTAAAATGAAAAAAATACATTACCACAGGAATAATAATAACATAAGTAGCAATTCTATGTACATTGTTCAATTTTGGAGATTTATTTTCCCAAATTCAAGAAAATATTATTTATATAAATTTGCATTGAAAACAATAGTCAAATAATTGTAAAATTGTGTATGTGAAATTCACCTAAGAGCACTGAAGGATTCCCTGCAGGACAAAGATAAGTTGTTCATCTCAGCATTGCTGACTTGGATACCCATGAGACATCCAGGCTGGTCCACAGGGCATTATATATTTTGAAATTCTAAACATCGTCATTGCAGGCACATATGGTTTTAACAATTAGAATTTCCATTTATGCCACAACATTTCAACAGAGATGAAATTTCTGACATGTTTTGCAAACATCAGTTTATATACACAATTTGTTTCTCTAACTTACATTGATTAGTATGGTTCTATCTGAGCTATAAAAACATGATTTTAATGAAGCCAAATTACTAGATTCTATTTCTTATTCAACACCAAGTAACAGCCCTATCCCATTGCAAACTGCAACTTAAAAATTACTTAAATCCCCACTTTGAATTGAAATCTAAAAGATGAGTAGGAATCAACTAGGCATTGTTCAGGGAGAAGAGCAAATGGGCAAAGACAAAAGACTTCAGCAAAAGGTGTCCTAGATCAGTGCTTCCCAAACTTTAAGGCCTATGAATCTTATAGAGAACTTGTTCAAATGAAGATTCCAACTGAGGTAGTGTCCAATGTTCTTCATTTCTAACAAGGTAATACCTGTGGACATGTGCCATTGACAAAGCCTAGATCATTGGAGAGCCTAGGTTACTGGATGAAGCAAAAATGGTCAATTTGGCTGTCATGCAAAGAGAATGACAGAGAAGTACCACATGTGTCCATGGAAGCCAGCATTGGTGAGATCACACAGGGTCTTGGGTACTAGGTAAGAGACTGTGTTCTTTGCCTCCAAATTAAAAGCAAAATTTTGAAGGATTTTGAACATGGTGGTAACATTTTCAGATTTCTCTTTTGAACATTAGAAGAGTAAGTTATCAATGAACATTTATTCAAATAAAATTTAACTTATTTACTTGTGACATTTAGATAGGATATTTGAATAACGGTGTGTCACTATTTCTACAGTAAAAAAAAAATGTTTTTAAAATTAGTTTAACTGCCCCTGGGCAAGATAAGGGGAAATTAAAAAGGCAAACTTTTCAGCTGACTAATTAAGCATTTATCTGGTTTCCCTAGAACTTTGCTATGGAAAGCCAAAGAAGGATAGAATATATAACATAAGAAAAGTCACTATGAAAAATATGAAGAAAGAAGAAGTAAATACTATGATTTACATATGTAGTTATTAACCAAACAGACCCTAACTTAAATTTACTGCTTCCTTAAATTTTGTGTAATTGTCTTGTTCTTCATTTTATTGTTTATTTGAAGAAGTATTCATGGCTGCTTCCATTTACACACCACCTGTTTAAAATGGAGACATTGAGGTATAATTGACATGCAAAATAACTGCACATATTTCTAAGGTACAGTCTAATGAGTTTTGACAAATGTACATATCTTCAAAATAATCACTACAATCCAGATACTGAACATATCTATAATGAAACCTTAAAATTGTCCTATGCCTTTTTGAAATTCCTTTCTATCAACCCCAACCCAACACCAAACACTGATTTGCTTTCTGTCATTATAAATTAGTTGGCATTTTCTACACTTTAGATACTGTAATTATATAATGTGTACTTTTTTGTTTTTCACTCAACAAAATTATCTTCAGATTCAAAATATATAATATATTGGTGATCATATAATGATATGATATAATATGATGATATTATATGATATGACATGATATAATACAATACAGCACAACACAACACAACACAACACAACATAACATAACAAGATAACATAACATAACATAATATATATTGGTGCATATATCAATAGTTTATTCCTTTTTATGGCTGAGTAGTAGTACATTGTCTGGGTATATGACAATTTGTTTATGTATTCACTGGTTGTTGGATATTTGTTGTATTCTTTCCAGTTTTTGGTTTCTACCATTACAGCTGTTGTGAACATATGTGCACATATTTTGAATGGATGTATATATATATATTTTTTTCCTCTTATGTAAATGCCTATGTTGGAATGGCTGGATTTTATGGTAGGTGTATATTAGCTCTTTAAGAAATTGCCACAGTGTTTTCCAAAGTTGTACAATTTCATACTTCCACCAGCAGTATATTGGAATTCCAGATCCTCCACATCCCTGCCAATGCCCAGTATGGGTGGTCTTTTTAATTTTAGTCATGTTACTAAGTATATAGAGGTACTTAATTGCAGTTTAATTTACATTTCCCAAATGGCTAAAGTTTGAGCATATATTTTTGTTTGAATCTAAGGACCATTTTATTGGCTTTGAAAAGTTACAATATAACCATCAGAAAAGTCTCATCTGCTTTTACATTTTATTGCTTTTTTTTGTAGTTTATTCAAAATGACTGCACTTTTAATATTTTGCCTGGGCAAGTTCTTGTTTTACCTGAGCATGCAGTACCACAAATCCAAATAAAGACAAAAAGTGAATCAGAACCTCCTCTGGGTCTCTGGAGAGACACCCTCCCACCACCTTCCCCACCTCTGAGTTCATACAATCTAGCGTCAAAGCTACTGAAATTATTCCCCCACCCCTCACGTTTTTCCTGACCACAAGCAAAGTCCTGTGTCCTTGGTTCCCTGCAAGTTCTTTATTCCTGAATTTTTTTCCTTAACCACAGTGGATAAAAGAGAACAATCTGAGGTCAGGAAATATGGGAAGAACATTAAGAATTTACAATTAAAATATACATGGAGAATATTTTCAGCAAGTAAAATCTCCATGTTGAACTTCTAAATCTAGAATTATTTTGTCCTGTGATGATCTTCATATTTTTGTGCATGTCCTTCAGCCTCAATTCAATCTTTCCTTAATGAATTCTCCATGAAAGGTATGACCAATTGAAAACAGGCAAATTAGTTCTCCAAGTTTCTACTCAAATTTGGCCGCACTAATAATAAATGTTGAAGTGGTTATGTTAAAATATTTATCTTTTGTGTGAGCCAGTGAGTACATGAATATCATCAGATATTTTAATATGGATAAGTACAGAAGTGAAAATACATGCACAGGTAATACCTTCAACAAAAAGCCAGTTCTTTTAATAGAAATCCAAAGTTATAAATATTTAGACATTTTTTAAGAACAAAGACAACAAACAAGTCATACCCCATATCGTATGCCTTTTTACTTGCTATTCTTTTTCCTTCTCTCTACTATATTTTGTAAAAACACTCAAATATGCAATATCACCCACATTTTTGCTTTACATGAGGTTTTGCTATCTTATATAGTCCCATGTTACAGTTTTTAGCTGTCCTTCTAGTAATAGACATGATCTTAGACTTTCCTTTCAACCACTATTGTACCCATACAAAAGCTCTGCTAGTTACAATCACCACGATGTGCTTTCCCCATTTCTATTCATTTCCACAGGTTTATAAACAACCTTTTTACCAATTCTGCACAAATTAACTCTTAGCTTTCCATTCTCTATCCTCCTTCTATTTTCTGGTAACCTATCTTCTAATAATTAACTTCATGAGTGTATTAATATATTTAGTTCATAATTGTGCAATCATACAGAACAAATACTCATATACTTTGATAAAAAACATATTTTTATTACAGAAGTTGTGGGCTTAAAAAATCATGCTCATGTGTGGAATTTCCATACAACACCCCTTAACCAACACATCACACTGCTGTGGAACTTTTATTATAAATTATGAGATAATTTCTTCAGACCATTACCACTATGTTCCATAGCGTGCATTAGGCATATTTTTCCATATTTCCCTATTATTAACACAGTATATCTTTGGCATTCATGCAGGAATATTACAGTATTGCTGTTAAGTATAGTCCATAGGTTACCTTAATTGTATTTTCTTATGCTGCTCCATATTCCCAACACCCTGCATTAGTGATGTATATCTCTTCTAGCTCACAGAAGGACATTCTTGCATTTGTACTATTAACTGCAATTCTCATACATCTCTGGGTTCACTGTGTTATTCAGTCCCTATATTATTCTCTAGCTTTCTTTCAATTGGCATTTATATCCCTAGACTATGCTTTTCAGCCACAATCCCATTTATAAACCAGCTATGTTATTTCTACTCATTATTTTGGGTTACCATCAACTCTAATCATTCATACACTGTTGTGATCAAGTTAATTAAACTTCTACATACATTAACCATCAGTACTCCCACACAGCCCTCCTCTTATCTCCTTATACCTTAGACTCTACCTTTTAACTCCATGTGTTTATTCTTTGTATTTAGTTCGTATTATAAGACCATGCAATATTTGTTCTTTTATGTCTGGTTTATTTCACTTAGCATAATGTCTTCAAGATTCACCCTTGTTATGATATGTGTCCCAATTTCATTTCTTCTTACTGCAGCAAAGTATGCCATCATATTTATACACCTCATGTTGTTTATCCATTCATTGGTTGATGAAAACTTGGATTGTATCCATCTTTTGGCAATTGTGAATAATGCCACTATGAACATCAGTGTGCAAATGTCTGTTTTTGTCACAGTTTTTGGTTCTTCTGTATATATTCATAGTAGAGGAATTACTGGATAATATGGCAGTTCTATATTTAGCTTCCTGAGGAAACTCCAAAATGTCTTCCACAGAGGCTGCATCATTTTACAATCCCATCAACAGTGAAGGAGTGTTCCTATTTCTTCACATCCTCTACAGGACTTATTGTTTTCTGTTTGATTTTGTTGTTGTTATTTTTTAATAATGGCCATTCCACATAGTGTGAGATAATATCTCATAGTCGTTTTTATTTGCATTTCCATAATATCTAATGATATTGGGCACTGTTTTATGTACTTTTTTTCATTTGTATTTCCTTTTTGAGAAATGTCTAAGTCTATGGGCCATTTTTAATTGGATTGCTTGCTCTTTTATTTTTGAATTGTATGATCTCTTTATGTAGAATGGAAATAAAAACCTTTATCAGATATGTGGTTTCCAAATATTTTATCCCATTGGGTGGGCTGCTTTTTCATCTTCTTGATGAAATCCTTTGAATAACAGAAGTGTTTAATTTTGAGGAGGTCCCAATTACTCATGGTTTCTTTCATTGCTCATGCTTTCGGTGTAAGGCTTAAGAAACCACCACCTACTACCAGGTCTTGAAGATGTTTTCCTTTATTTTCTTCCAGGAGCTCTATGGTTTTTGCTTTTTATATTTAGGTCTTTGATCTTATTTGAGTTAATTTTTGTATAAGGTGTGATATAGGGATCCTCCTTCTTTCTTTGGATATGAATATCCAGTTCTCCCAGCACTATTTGTTGAATAGACTGTCTTGCCCCACAACTGCCTGGGTTTGACAGGGTTGTAAAAAATCACTTGACAGTATATGTGAGGGTCTGTTTCTGAACCATCAATTCAGTTTCATTGGTATGTGTTTACCTTTATGCCAGTACTATGCGGTTTTTACCACTGTATCTAAGTAATATCATTTAGAGTCCAGAAGTGAGAGTCCTCCAACTTCGCTTTTCCTTTTTAAGATGTTTCTGGCTATTAAGTGTCCTTTACCATTCCAAATAAGTTTGATAATTGTGTTTTTCATTAGTTTAAAAATGCTGGTGGAATTTTTGTTGGGATTGCATTGAACCTGTATATCAATTTGGGTAGAATTGATGTCTGAATGATATTTTGTCTTGCAATCCATGAGTATATAATGTTATTCTAATAATTTGGTTCTTTTTAAAAATTTCTTTTAGCAGTGCTTTGTAGTTTTCTGAGTATAATTGCTTGAAATTCTTGGTTAAGGTTTTTCATAAATAATTTATTCATTTGTAAATGGAATTTTTTCCTGACTTCCTCCTCAGATTGTGCATTACTGATGTACAGAAACACCACTGATTTTTGCATATTGATCTTGTATCCTGACACTTTACAGAACTCATTTATTACCTCTAGGATCGTTGTTGTAGGTTTTTCTGGACTTTCTAGGCATAGGAGCATATCATTTGTGAGTAGCAAAAGTTTTACTACATCCTTTCAAATTTGGATGTCTTTTATACCTTTTTCTTGCCTGATTGTTCTAGCTAGAATATCTAGCACTATATTGAACAATAGTGGTGACAGTGGGAATACTTGTCTTATTCCTGATCTCAATAGAAAATCTTTCAGTCTTTCACCACTGAGTAAAATGTTAGCTGTGGGTTTTTCATATATAGCCTTTATCATGTTGAGAAAATCCTATCTTTTGTAGTATTCTTATCAAGAATACTGTATTTGCTGTATTTTGCAAATGCCTTTTTCTGCATCAATCGATAGGCTCATGTGATTTTTCTTCTTTGATTTATTAATGTGGTATATTATGCTGATTGATTTTCTCATGTTGAACCACCCTTGCTTGCCCTGTTTAAAACTCAATTGATCATGATGAATAATTCATTAATGTATTGTTGGATTTGATTAGCAAGCATTTTCATAAGGATTTTTGAATCCATATTTACTAGGGAAATGGGTCTGTAATTTTCTTTTTTTGTAATATCTTTATCTGGCTTTGGCATTAGGGTGACATTGGTTTCATAGAATATTTGGTAGCATTCCTTCTTGTTCAATTTTTTGGAAGAGCTTGGATAGTATTCATATTAAATCTTCTTTGAATGGTTGGTAGAACTCACCTGTGAAACCATTTGATCCTGGGCTTTTCAGTTTGGGGTGTTGTTTGATGGCTGTTTTAAAATTTCTATTTGTGATTGGGTTGCTGAGGTATTCTATTTCTTCTAGGGTCAGTGTAGATTGTATATTCCTAGGAATTTTTTCATTTCATCTACATTGACTAGTTTGTTGGTGTACAATTGTTCATAATGATCTCTTTCATTTCTGTGGGGTGAGTAGTAATATCCCCCTTTTCATTTTCTTTTTTTATTTATTTCCATCTTCTCTTTTTTTTTTTTCTTTGTTAGCCTACCTACAGGTTTGTCAATTTTGTGAATCTTCTCAAAGAACTGACTTTTGGTTTTGTTAATTCTTTATATTGTTTTTTGTTCTCAATTTCAATAATTTCTGCTCTTATCTTTGTTATTTCTTTTCCTTTTACTTGCTTTCAGAATAGTTTGTTGTTCTTTTTCTAGTTCTTCCAGTTGTGTAGTTAAGTCATTGATTTTAGTTCTTTCTTCTTTTTTAATGTAAGCATTAAGGGCTATAAATTTCCCACTCAGCACTACCTTCGCTGCATCCCATAGGTTCTGATATGTTGTGTTCTTGTTTTCATTCATATAAAGATATATATTGATTTCTCTCACAATTTCTTCTTTGACTCACTGATTATTTGAGTGTGTTGTTTAATCTCCATATATTTATGAACTTCCCCTTTTTCCACCTCTTGTGGAATTCCAACTTTATTCCATTATGATCTGAGAAAATGTTTTGTATAATTTCCATCTTGTTAATTTATTGATATCTGCTTTGTGACCAACATACAATCTATTATGGACAAAGATCCATAAGCACTTGAGAAGAATGTATATCCTGCTGCTTTGGGGTGCGATGTTCTGAATATGTCTATCAGGATTAGTACATTTATCATATTATTCAAACTCTCTGTTTCTTTATTTATCCTGTGCCCACATGTTCTATCCAATGCTGATAGTGGTGGTGTATTGACATCTCCAACTATTATTTAGAAACATCTATTTCTTCTGTAAGTTTTGCCAAGGTTTGCCTCATGTACTTTGGGGCATCCTGGTTAAGTGCATATACATTTATGATTGTTATTTTATCCTGATGAATTGCCCCTTTTATTAATATATAATGTCCTTCCTTGTCTCTAATAACAGTATTGCTTTTAAAGTCTATTTTATCCAATATAATTATAGACACTCCAGTTTTGTTTTGTTTTTTGCTGTTTTTGACTGTGTACATGGAACAATTTTTGCCAGCCTTTTACATTCAAAATATAGATAATTTGGGTCTGAGATGACTCTCTTGTAGACAACATATAGATGGCTCATATTTTTTTATCCATTCTGTCAATCTGTCCTTTTACTGGGGAGTTTAATCCATTAAATGTCACTGTTATTAATGTAAAGACAGTTCTTATTTCATCCATTTTGACTTTTGGGTTTTATCTGTCATATTGTATTTTCACCACTCTTTTTACACTTTTAATAACTTTTACTGATATAATCTTCATTTCTAGACACTCTTCCAAGCCTCTCTCTGCTGTCTTTTCTTTTTAGGGTAAAGTATTCCATTTAATATTTCTGGTAAAGCCACTTTCTTGGTCACAAATTTTCTCTGTTTCTGATTATCTGTCAATAGTCTAAACTTGCCCACATTGTTGAAAGACAAGCTTGCTGGATATAAGTTTCTTGCCTTGCAGTTTTTCTCTTGCAGTATCTTACATATGCCTGCCTTCTTATGATATGATCTTAGTGGCATGATATATTTATAAATTTATATATATGGTTTCTGATGAGAAATTGACACTTAATCTTATTGGGGATCCTTGTGTGTCATGTGTCTCTTTTCTCTTACTGCTTTCAGAATTCTTTCTCTACCTTTGGCATTAGACATTCTGAGTAGTATGTGACTTGGAGTTGGTCTATTTGTATTTATTCTGATGGGAGAACATTGTGCTTCTTGGATACAGATATCTATGTCCTTCAATCGGGTTGGTAAATTTTCTACCATTATTTATACAAATATTCCCTCTGCCCCATTTCCCTTCTCTTTTCTTTCTGGGACACCCATTACAAGTATGTTTGCATATCTCTTGCCATCATTTAGTTCCCAGAGACCCTGTTCAATTTTTTCCATTCTTTTCTTCATCTGTTCTTTAGTAAGTTTGTTTTTGAATTCCATGTCTTCAAGCTCACTGATCCTTTATTCTACCTCCTCAAATTTGTTATGTTTCCAGTGTATTTTTTTCTTCACTTATTGTGCCTTTCATTCCCATAAGATCTGTCAATTTTCTATACATGCTTTCAAATTCTTCTTTGTGTTCACCCAGTGTCTTTTTTAATATCATTGATCTCTTTAGCCATGTCATTGAATTTATTAAGGAAATTTGTTTGAATATCTATGACTAGTTATTTCAACTCCCTTATATTATATGGAGGCTTATCTTGTGCCTTTCACTGGACATATCCTCTTGTTTCTTGGTATGAACTGTAATTTGTTGTTGGTGTCAGCATCTGGCTTACTCGATGTATTTTATTCCGGGTGTAGTTTCTCTATTTTAGGATTTTTTTTGTCATTTCTCCCTTGCTGATTGGATAGTAAGAGCTGAAGATGTAGTTGTTACTGTAATCTGTGCAGGCTGAAGCAGCCCATGTTGCACCAGGAACTGATGAAACTTCTCCCAACATTCTCCTCTATCAGGGGTAGGGACACAATTGTGGCCATATGTAAAAATCCAATCCATGCAGGCCAAGACCATCTGTAGTTGCCAAGAAAGACTGATGAAGCTTCATGCCATTCTTCCCCTGCCTGGGGTGGGGATGGAGCTGCAGGAGTGGGCAACAATTTATGCCATGTAGGTAGCCTGATGTAAAACTGGCCTCCTTCTTCAGATCAGGAATAAGATCACAGCTCTATTCTGTTCTACAAATGGTTTTAATATAATTACTACTAGTAATTATAAGTATACTATTTTATAACAACTTTGTATTTTATCTCAGCCTTGTAAGAACGGATACTCCAGCCAAAACTGACCACAAAATTATGCATACAACTGCAATGTTAAGACTACCATTCCTAATTTACTTAAATGCAACACCTTATTTCAACATGGAGAAGTTAGAATGGGCATCATCCAATATCCCTCAAGGTATCAGAAATTTCAAATTGAATGACAGAATTGAAACCAAGTAATGAAAATTAACATAAATATAGCCACAGAATTATTAAAAAGATGTTTTCTTATGTTAGCATAATGTAGAGTGATTCACTCACTATAACCAAAGCCTTAATGTATGTAAACTTTTAAAGTAGCTAGAGATAAATATATGAAACTTCTTTCTTTTATTCTAATACTATGTTTTATTTTTATAACTGCATAATCTTTAACTCATAATTTCCCTCCCACTAGTTTTTTCCCTTATCTTACTTCACATGTTGTATTAGTCCAAAGGGGTACTGATGAAAAGTACCAGAAATCTGTTGGCTTTTATAAAGGATATTCATTTGGTATAAAAGTTTACAGTTACAAGGTCTTAAAGAGTCCAACTGAAGGTTGCTTTCTCACTAAAGTCAGTTACAACATGTTGAAGCAAGATGATTGCTGATCTCTGCCTGGTGTCTCCTTTCTGGTCTTCCTCTTCCACTTAAGGCTCTGTGGGCCCAGCTTCATTCCAATCTCAGCTATAGGCTGACATAGGACTTATCTCTCAGAGCTTCCTATGTCAGTCTTGACAAACTTCCCAATCTTATATGTAAACTATCAGGCAAATCACCCAGCTCTCCCTGGGGCCTTAGTACCAAAAATGACAGTTTTCTCTCTTCCTGTGTATCTTCTTGAGTGAGTGTCCATTTACATAGCCCCAACAATGGGGCGGGGACTCAATCCAAGTCATACCTTACTGACATGGTCAAATTAAATCCCTAATCTTAGCAGGTAATTTAATCAAAGACCCAAAACTGAATCTAATATAATCAAAATGTATCACACACAGAATAGATTCGTTTATAAACATCACTTTTCTCTTTTGAGGATTTATAAATAATCACAAAATGCCACACATGCCTTTGTTGGATTTTGTTTATTCTTAACTGCCCTTTGATGGCCTGCTTGGTTTAGCTTAGCCTCCTTGCTTGTTACTTTATGTTAAGTAAACAATTTACAACTCTGTAGGTTAGCCTCCTTACTTACTTGTTATTTCATGTTAATTAAGAGATTTACAACTGTTTAGTTCAGTATTATCTTATGTGAATTAGAATATTTACAACTTTTTGTGTTACTTCAGCCAAATTTTGTCAGTTTGCAACCTGTAGCCCAATGCTAAACTCAGCCTCTGGGGCATGTGCTTACACATTTCCAATCAAACAAATCAATCAATATCTTCTAACATCCCAATGTCACTACCTCTACCTTCCTTTATTATTATTTTTTTTATTACAAATATTTTTATTTTATTTCAAAATCTTATTGTGTGTATATGTTTAATTTAAATAATTTTATAATTGAACCATTTCATACACAGAGTTAGTCTTTTCTTTTTTTCCCCAAGTGCTTTTTTTTAATAATAATATTTTAAACAGATACTTGGATTACATAAATGTTACACAAAAAATATAGGAATTCCTATATGCCCCACTCCCCACACCTTCACACTCTCCCACATAAACATCTTCATTAGTGTGGCACATTCATTGCAATTGATAAATGCATCCTGGGGCTTTGCCATTAAGCATGGACTACAGTTCACATTGTAGTCTACATGCTCTCCCAGACAGTTCTTCATGTCATGTGATGATATCAAATGGCCTATATCTGTCATTGCAATGTCATTCAGGACAATTCCCAAGTCCTGAAAAAGCACCCATATTACAACTCTTTTTCCCTCTTCCTGCCCCAGAGCCTCCAGAGCATCAATTTGTAATTTCTTCCATTGCTAGAATCACAATATGTTTATAATAGAATGACAGTAAGTCCACTCTAGTCTAGTGGGCAAGGCACCAAACTCTGGAGTTATCTGCCCTGACCATAGGACATGGGTGTCTCCAGAGCCTTCAGGAGCCCCACTATTTGGGTTAGTATCCACTTTGGCAGTGTATGAGATCCTGCTGAGATATGCATAAGCATTACCTCTGGGATGAACTCCAAACACACTTTGAAGTCTCAGTCATATGAAATCATTTGTCTTTACCTTTTCCCCCTTTTATTTGAGGACTTTTTCCCATTGCATTGCTAGGTAGTGCTTGGTAGTAATCACTTGGTGCCAGGGAGGCTTATCCCTTGGAGTCTTGTCCCACACTGGGGGGAATGTAATGCATTTATATGCTGTGTTTGTCTTACAGAGTGGCCACATTTGAGCAACAAGGAGGCTCTCAGGAGGTAACTCTTAGGCAACCCATAACAATAGGCTAAGTTGCAATTTCAGGAGAAAAGGCTCATAAACATAGTCATCAATATCAAGGGTCCATCAATGGATCATCTTCCTTTGCTTATCATTGCCCCTGTACTTAGGAGACTGATGCTGCTCCATTAGAGAATGTGGCAGAGATCTCCAAGATGGGAATTCAATATTCCCTCATTTATTGTTTAACTCTCCACCCACTGTAACAATGCCCTGTGAACATTTGAAGATATTTATATATGCTGTATGTATGCCAAGGTGAACTTCAGCCCATGTATGCCCCATCACTGACAACCCAGACCAATGATCCTCCTTTGCCCCAGTTGCAAACCTTTTGTGATTGAAAGCTTCTCAAAAATGAAGCCATTAAAATAGCCAAATACAATTAATAGGAAAATGAAATAATAATGATGAATTTAAACATAAGAAATAAAATACATAAAATTTTTTAAAGAACTAAAAAGAAAATTAAATTAAAAAGTAGGATATAAAAAAATATTTGGAGTCCTGTCTGTACAGTCACATTTCTTCCATTTATTCTCCAGTGTCCCACTATTTTTCATTTTGTTTTCAAATAAGTTTTAAGTCACAGTATAGTCACATACAGAATGCAGGGGACACTCATAAACTCAACATCCTCCCCTTTTCCTCCTTCCTTTATCAACACCTTTTTATATGTGGATGGTACTTTGTTACAACTGTTAGACAAATCATGAAACATAGCTACTAAACATTGTAAATGGATTACATTGTGGTTTACATTTTAGACTATACACTTTTATAAATTTTGATGATATTTTACATAGCCTGTGTCCATCAAAGCAAGATCATATAGAACACTGCCATTGCCCATTAAATACCCCCTGTTCAATCTCTTTTACCTCCCCTCAGGGCCCATGTCAACTCCCTGGCTGCACTTCTTGGATGAAAAGATTGAAAGTTACATGCAACAACACTGACATCTTGACACACTGGTTTGTCCTCCCCTATTCAGAACCACCCATGCTCTCAAAATACTCCTACCTCTCTATTTGTGAACAAATCAGTCGTCCCAAGTATGAGATACCAAGCCTTCCCGCTCATTATCTGGGTCTCCACCCACTGATACAACACATGACAAAATGATCACTAACACACTCCCTAGAAGCCTGCTCCAGGTGCACCCTGTCCTGAATGCTCCCCCATTGAACACACTAAACCAGTAGCCCTTCCTTGTCATATTGCCATAAAAGCATTCCCAACTTTGTACTTTCAGCCACATACCCATAAATCCCCAGTGTTCATGTGGTCCTTCTCCCAACCCTCCCTCCAGTTGCCTGGACCTTCCACCCCACCCCCTAAATCTACTCACCTGACGAACTTGCACCACCCAACCCAAGAGTATCACTACCCTTTCACCTGACCATAGATTATGTCCGTATGGGTGTTGGCTCACAACCTTCTTCTCCCTTTCTATTTCCTGTAAATCTATCTTCCAGACAATAGCTCTCTGATGCTGCTCAATTTGCTTAATTCATATCAGTGAGGTCATGTACTGTTCATCGTTCAATGTCTGGATTGCTTCACTCAGCATAAGGTCATCCAGATTCATCAATGTTATCATGAGTGTTAGCACAGTATTCCTTCTCACAGCTGAGTAATATTCCATTGTATGTATGTACCACATTTTGTTTATCTGTTCATCTGTTGATGGGCATCCGGGTTGATGCCAACTTTTGGCAATAGTGAACAATGCTGCTATGAACATTGGTGTGCATATATCTGTTCATGTCTTTTCTTTCAATACTTGTGGGTATACACCCAGAAGTGGAATTGCTGGATCAAATGGCAGTTCTTTAGTTAGTTTTTGGAGCAACTGCCAAATTGTCCTCCGCAATGGCTGGACCATTCTACATTCCCACCAGCAGTGGATGAGGGCTGCCAATTCTCCACATCCTCTCCAACACTTATAGTCTTCTGTTTTTTGAATAGCCACCAGTCTAATGGGTGTAAAATTGTATCTCATTGTCGTTTTCATTTGCATTTCCCTAATAGCTAGTGATGTTGAGCATCTTTTCATGTGCTTTTAAGCCCTTTGTATTTCTTCCTTAGAGAAGTGTCTTTTCAGGACACTTGCCAATTATTTAAATGGGTTCTTTGTCTTTTTATATTCAAGGTGAAGGATTTCTTTATATATGCTGGATATTAGGCTCCTATCAGATATATGGTTACCAAATATTGTCTCCCATTGGGGAGGGTGTCTTTTTACTTTCTTGATAATGCCCTTTGAGGTGCAAAAGTTTTTAATTTTGATGGGATTCCATTTGTCTATTTTTCTTTCACTGATTGTGCTTTGGGTGTGAAGTTCATGATATCATTTCTTATTACAAGTTCCTACAGATGCTTCCCTAAATTATGTTCCAAGTTTTTTAAGGTCATTTAGATATTTGATCCATCTTGAGTTGATTTTTGTGTAAGGTGTAAGATGGTGTTCCTCTCTCATTCTTTTGGATACAGATATCCATTTCTCCAAGCATCATTAGTTGAACAGGCCATTCTTTCCCACTTGAGTGGGATTGTTGGCCTTGTCAAATATCAGATGACTATATATGCAAGGATCTATATCAGAATTCTCATTTTGATTCCACTGACCGGTATGTCTATCCTTGTGCCAATACCATGGAGTTTTGACCAGTGTAGTTTTATAGTATGTTTTAATGTTAGGTAGTGTGATACC
Organism: Cabassous unicinctus; assembly: GCA_029593785.1. Taxonomy (NCBI): domain Eukaryota; kingdom Metazoa; phylum Chordata; class Mammalia; order Cingulata; family Chlamyphoridae; genus Cabassous; species Cabassous unicinctus. The sequence goes on along the minus strand of JAQZBX010063250.1, from coordinate 1,057 downwards.
TCCATTTTCAATTTTTGTTTTCCAAAATGTCTTTGGTTGTTCGAGGCATCTTGCCCTTCCAAATAAATTTTGTAGTCAGTTTTTCCAATTCATTAAAAATTCTGCATTGATTTTTATTGAGATTTCATTAAATCTGTAAGTTTTTTTGGGGTAGGATAGACAGCTTAATGATGTTTAGTCTTCCTATCCATGAACAGGGAATATTCTTCCATTTATTTAAATCTTCTTTGATTTCCTTTAAAAGTGTTGTGCAGTTTTCTGTATATAAGTCCTTTATATCTTTAGTTAAATTTATTCCTAGGTGTTTGATTCTTTATGTGACTATTGTAAATGAAATCTTTCTTGATTTCCACCTCAGATTGCTTGTTATTGCTGTACAGAAACGCTACAGATTTTTCAGGATTAATTTATGCCTGCAACTTTACTGTACTCCTTTATAAGTTCTAGAACCTTTGTTGTCAATTTCTCAGGACTTTCTATGTATATAATCATATCATCTGTAAACAGTAAAATTTTTACTTCTTCCTTTCCAATTTGGATGCCTTTTATACCTTTTTCTTACCTCAGTGCTCAAGCAAGTTCTTCTAACACAATGTTAAATATTAGCTGTGATAGTGGGCATCCTTGTCTTGTTTCTGATCTTGGATTTCATCATTGAAGGTAATGTTAGCTGTGGGTTTTTGATAATTATCCTTTATCATGTTCAGAAAGTTTCCTTCTATTCCTACCTTTTGCAGTGTTTTATGAGAAAGTATGTGGTATTTTGTTGAAACATTTTTTTTTTCTATACAGATGACCATGGGATTTTTTTCTTTCAACTGATTTATGTTGACTAGAATGGTTGGTCTGTAATTTTCCTTTCTTTTGGCATCTTTGTTTGGCTTTGGTATTAGGGTAATGTTGGCATCATAGAATGAGTTAGGCAATATTCCTTCTACTTCTATTTTTTGGAAGCACTTAAGCAGGATCGGTGTTAGTTCTTTAAGGAATGTTTGGTAGAATTCACCTGTGAAGCTGTGTGGTCCTGGACTCTTCTTAGTTGAGAGGTTTTTGATGA
>JAQZBX010063249.1:0-16727 GCA_029593785.1 Cabassous unicinctus | reverse complement strand
AAAAAAAAAAAGAAATATAAAAAGCAAAAACTTCATTAATCACTCCACAGGCTATTTATGCTAGGTGCCCAGAATGTCTTAATATAATAAGCTCCAGGGGGCAAGCAGACTCATTGATATGAAAGTTTCCAAGCCACTCTGCTATCATTTATACCCTCTTTTATCTTGTCACTCCTGCTAGAGAACCTATTCTACCTCTCCATGGTCTCTACAAAATCAAGCCTGTTGTTTGGCTTTCAAAGTCCCCCCATAATCTCATCTTTGTTTCTCAACTATTGTTTTTCGTTCTCACCTCCTGTGGTAGATTGAGACTGTATGTACCCCCAGAAAATCACATTCTTAAAGCTCGTCCATTTCCATGCGTGTGAACCTATTGTGGATAGGACTTTTTGATTAGGTGACTTCAGTTAAGGAATGGGCCAGGGTGGTTCTTAACACTCTTACTGCAATCCTTTATAAATGGGGTGAATACAGAGAGAAAGGCAGAGAGAAGATACAGAAGCAGAGAGAAAGCCATGGAAGCCAGGAGCTAAAAGCAATGAAACCCAGAAGAGAAAGGAGATACCAGCAGATTCTGCCATGTGCCTTGCCATGAGGAGTCCAGGATTGCCAGCAGCCGGTCTTCAGGGAGAAAACATTGTCTGGTGGTGCCTTGATTTGGACATTTTCACAGCCTCTGAACTGTAAGCTTATAAGCTAATAAATCCCCATTGAAAAAAAATCAACACGTTTCTGGTATCTTGCATTTTGGCAGCCTGGCACTAAAATGCCCCTCTACTCATTCTAGACAGCCTGAGCTCTGCCAGAGAGCAAGGGACAGAGCCCTACTTCTGTATGAGCTGTTTCCCCTACCTAATATTCATTCTCCTCTCTCTAAATTATGGCACCCTTCCTGGTCCAGGTAAAGCTCTCCCTCCCCACATTAATCTCCTATCATTCTTGGAGATTGCCTACACCTTCCAGTACCCTTCTCTAACTGTTCCAAACTGAGAATCTTCTTTCTCCAGTGACTATGTGAGCTTCAAGGTTGAGGATTCACACTCTACCTCATTTGCATTTCTCATCAGTGTGCTGTTGCTCAATAGTAAGTAGCTGTTCAAAACATTCATTCATGGATAGGTATTATCATTCCACTATCATAGATATGCAATGTTTACAAGTTTAGTTTAGGGAAAGTTCAAACAGTCTGTTGAGATTATGTACCATACCACCCCTTCTTCAACTTTAAAAAACGAACACTCTTTCCTTGCTCAATTAAGTCAGACATTGGTTAAATGCTAAACAAGTAATACTTCCTCAAGGGTGTATATTCATGCTATCCCACACCAGGTTTTCCAACCTGCTTTCTTGAAGTACATCTGTGGAATGCTAGCAATTTGTCTGATTCAGTGTGGGAGGAAAGGATATTCAAACCTAGTCTTCTGAAATTATAGTTGCTAAATATAAATTGCAGAAAAGAAACACCTAAGGTATGTTGACCATAGGGGTGGAGGAGTTGGGGAGGGCTCTGTAGTAGGCGTTGATGAGGTATCTCTTCTGTTTTCCTCAAAAACCATTTATTGTAAATTCCAAGCACAAGCGAAGCACTAGGGACTGGCACAGTCATATATAATAAATCCAACTTTGCAGACCTACCTGTTGTAACAAGGAAATGACTTATGTTAGATGCAAGTCCAAAGAGATGCTCTGATTCACACCCTTCCTCAGCAAATTAAGTGTGGATGGTTTAATCGGCTGGGGCCTGGAAGCGGGGCACAGGTGGGCACCTCCACCTTTCAGCCAGAGGGCAGCATTAAAAGGAAGCCTAACACTGTACAAATGCAGCCCTCTGTATAAATATGCATCAGCTGGAGTCACTCCACTCAACTGGGTGTTTACACTGAAGACATCAGCTCAACAGACCAAAATGCCGATCAATACTAGATATCCTTGGAAAGGGCACTTTAAGCAAAATCAAAATGATTGGCTCTTCTATGAAACCACAGCACAGCTGCTCCTACAAGACTAATGTGCATCTGCTCATGATACTTTAAGAAAGACTCGCCGATGAGGAAAAGAAAATCAACGTTAGGGTTATGAAGACATCAGAAGAAAATAATCTTCAGTCTAAAAATCCAAAAATTCTGAGGGGATTTGATCAAAGTTTTAGAAATCATGAGTGGTATAGGAATGGTGACTATGAACTTGTTCCCTAAATTCAGAACACCAGAATGGGGGCTGAAGCATGAAGGGCTCAAGATGTAAATATAAGACAAACATAAAACCTAATTCAAACACATAAAACTCATTACTCCTAAGAAATGAGACAAACTGAATGAAATCTTCAAAATCGTCCATAGATGAATAATGTGTGACTCAGAGGACAGAGAGGCATGGCGTCTGAAGTGACCTGGAAACAGAAGCCACCTCAGAATCCATTATCATCCTGAAGAGGGGAGCCCTCAAAAGTGATAGTTAAATTCTCCAAAGTGGTAAGTAGGTTTTTTGAATCTCTTTTTATAATAAATTATGTTATAGTTTTCTTCTTTTGGATGCCAGTTTTTTTTCTGTTTTGTTTTTTTGAAGCATAGCTGTAAACAATTTTAAAATAAACTACTTCTAAAAATTCTTGGAATATTGTTTTGGGCCCAAGTTATAATTAACTTATGGAAAAGGTTGCGCATAATAGCATCTTAGTGGTTCGTGTAAAGCTCCAAAGACAAACTACTTCCCAGAAATACTGGAGAATGAATGAAGTTATAAGACTGGAAATGGCAGAACACTGGGGATAAGCTGATTCTGACTCTAGCACCCATTCTTGGCTCTAAGTTGTATGTCCCTGGGCAGGTCACTTCCTGGGTCTACATTTATGCCTACACTTTTGTCTCCACAACTGCAAAACAAGGGAGGAGATGGACTGGAAGGCACCTCTCCAATTCTGACCATCCCAAGAGTGCTATGACTTAATTTAGCACCTTGAGAGCAGAACACATGCAAATCAACTCCTTTATGAATTTTCTAACACAGTACTCAGAAAGATGCCATTGATTTTGAATATATGTCTTGAGTGTTTTCAGCAGTTTGCACAACCTCTCTAGACCATCTCTCACCTGGTCTTCACTGCGTCAGAGGAGGGAAGAGATTACATATTTCCTTGAACGTGTGACACCATGTCCCAGCTTTCTGCCTCCACAGTTCTCATCTCAGCCTAAGCGTTCATTCTCCTTTACATCTAGCCAATCCCTATTCATTCTTCAAAGCCCATCTCAATTCACACTTCTCCCAGGCTGCCTTTTGACCCCACCCCTCCCCTATGCTTCTGGAGCACTCTGTGCCCACCTCTTTCTGAGGACTCATTGTGAGGTGAGGTGACTATTAATTTCTTTTTATGTTTTCCAACCTAAACGCAGCACCAACCATGCCATATTTAACTTTGTAACCACTGACCCGGGCACACAGCAGGCTCATTCAATACTTTCTAAATGAATCAATGATATTTTAAAATACATTAAATACATTAAAGTCATGAATCTCTCTGAAGTGATCAAATTTATTTGGTGGGAGACCAAAAATAATGAAAAATCTAGCGGGCCTTAAGCCTATCCTGTATATGACAACATTTTTAACAGAAAATAAATCCAAATGACTTCTCTCTCTCTGTCTCTCTGTCTCTCTGTGTGTGTGCGTGTGTGTGTGTGTGCGTGCTGTTTAGCTGCATATTGCCAGTAGACAATCTGCTAGATTTTTCCTTGGCAGGTTGTCCTGGCATCACTTGGCTGGTGCATTACTCTGTGAAAGGCAGGGCCCATTTCCATCTGGCAACTTCATAGGCACGAAAATCAGAATCTTTAACAGGATTTAAAAAACAAAAAAAGGAACCCACATGGTCAGACACCAGCACCTGTACTACTAGAGGAAAGTACAGCTTTAGCTTCTGAACCACCAACCTTCTGCCTGGCAAAAATCTAGTGGCCTTTCACAGAAAGGACAGATACCTTGCTTGGGAGTCCTAGCTCTTGAGCACCCCTACCTATTGCTTCTCTCTCCAACCCATAAGAATCTACCAGCGCCACGACCAATGCCCCTGTATGAGTTCCTCCCATTCTCAATCAGAACTCATGGCCCTACTTCTATACAATTCCCATACGGCGTATATTCCTATTCCTAATGACAACTCTTAAGATACTGCATGTTTCAGAAGGAATGCTGGAATCATCAAAACGAGAAAGTTACATCGCCACCTGTGTTTACTGCATTTTATTTTTATAAAAACTTATCAATGCTTCAGCCTCAGACAGCCAGAGGCCAACTACACCTCAACGGGCGCCAGTTCAGAGATGAAAACAGACATGTCAAGGCAGAAGCCAGCAGGAACCAGGGGATTGTGTGGGAGATACCCACAAAGTAACAAACCCAGACACCATCTCAAGGAGGGCTGAGGGGGGAGAGAGGAAATTTGAGGCTGAGCATTTACCCCAAAGAGTTATCTCAAAGAGCCCATTAATTGGTTTTATAGAGGACATTAGATCAGGTCAGACAAGCCCATCCATGTCCCTGAGAAATGTCTATAATGGTCAAGATATTTAATAAACACTAGCTAATGGCATTTTAAATTAATGCTTAAATTACTGTTCCCATTTCAACAAACTTGAATTAAGTAAGCTAGCTGGAAAAAAAAAAAAAAAGGCATTGTTTTTCTTTGGATTTAATAACACAGGAAGACGTTCAGGAGCAGGCTTTGGAGCCAGACTGGTTACAAACCCTGGTTCCCCTACTCACTAGCAGCATGACCTTGGGCAAAACACTCAAGAACTCTGGCCTCAGTTTCCTCGTCTATAAAATGAGGATAAGAATAGTAGTTCCCTCACATGGTTGATATGAAGCTAAAATGATTTATTACTTGTAAAGCATTTAAACCAGTACTGTAATTGGCACATAAAAAGCATTAATGAATGGTAACTACTGAACACAATGAAATGGACTTTCCCTAAGAACTGCCACACAAGCCTTGATATGAAGTAACATACCTTAACTTTGGAGTTCTCGATTAAATGCTGAGCCATGGATTTTATCAAAACATCAAAGAAAAACCATGAATACTGAAAGGAAAAAAAAATGGTCCCGGTAAGAAAAGCAACAAATAAGAAGGTAGGAAGTTAGGCTCACAATGCTATTGACATGAAACAGGTGTAGCCCTAAAACACCACTGAACCTCTCAGCAAATTGTCATCAGACCAAAGAGGAGCTTGGCAGATGCTTTTCTGCTTTCACGTGTTCAACAATAAATAACTCCATTCCATTAGGAAATTGGGTGCATACATTCAGCATGGCACAATCCATCAAAATATCTGCTACTCAAAATTAGATGAGCAATTTTTCCCCATAGTTCAGTCTGTCACTTGGTGATATCTTATAATCACTAAATCAATGTCTTCCAGCACATTTTAATTTGAGTATAATGACTTATTAATATTCAAGAGCCAGAGGAATTTTGAATATAGTAACACTTTGCAGCTCCTTTCTCAAGACACAGCAGCAAACTTGGTATTGGTGAACTAACTCTGCTACCCCTTTTCAGAGGTGGTTGCAGTCTTTGAGAGCACACAAAAATGGAGTCTGTGGAATCTGAATCTTCTCTAATCAATTTCAATGCTGGCTCTCCCAACGTACCTTAAGTAGCTTGTTGCTGGTGAGGAAATCTGCAGAAGGCTTGAGAATTGTGGTCATGGATTTGGTCAGTTCTTCATGCACTGTCTTATATTCGGAAGCAACATATGGCTCGGCTTTATAAGCAAACTTTGAAGGAAAGGGAAAGATACTTTAAAGCACTGGATCTCAAACTGGGATGAAAGCTCAAGAGGTTCCAAAGAATGGAGATCAGGGATGGGGGTCTAACTTCATCAGTGGGAGAGGAAGGTGTGGAAACAGGTGGTGGGAAGGGTGATTGTCATCTGACAGAAAGATGGGGTTCATGATGCCTTTAGCGAGCCTGTCAAAGTATATGAACCAACAGACTCAGTCAAATCAGTAGTATTTCAGCCCAAAAAACCCATCTCTGCCAAGGACTCCAAGGACACTGTTATACATCTGAAGAATCCAAACTTTATTTTTTAAACTAACACATAACTATTACTCACAAAGGTATCTGAAACTTATTAGAATGTAAGTACTTTTTAAAACAGTAAATGCTACCATATTTATTAAATGTTGTGTGTGTGTGTGTATATATATATATATATATATATATATATATAAGAACTTGGGAACAGGGAGTTATTGCTTAATGGATAAGGAGTTTCTGTTTGGTATGATGAAAAAGTTCTGCAAAGAGTAGTGAAGGTTGCACGTCATTGTGAATGTACTTAATGCCACTGAATTGTATACTTAAAAATGGTTAAAATGGTAAATTTTAAGTTATTTCTTAACACAATCACAAAGGGGGGGGTGCGGGGAACTTGGTGATATTTACCCTGATGGTATCTCTTGCTATTTCAGAGTCATCTAATCGGATTGTTACCAAAGCTAACTTTCCTATCTTGGGAGAAGCAGTTATATTGGGAATTTTAGATGGTAAAGAGAAAAATAAGAGGTCTAGCCAAGGGCAATTCAAAATTCTTCTTTAAACTTAATGTTATTTGGATCACATTATTTGTAAAACATATTAAAAGAAATGTAGTTGGGAGAATGAAATTAAGTAAATAAATTAATAGTGCCTCTCTCCAGACTTCTCGCTCAAGTATAAGCACTGGCCATAAGGTAGAAAAGAGAAAGCACAGGTATTAAGTTTCAAGCACATCCCAAAATATCCAGACTTAAAAAAAAAAGGAGAACTTGAAAGTCACAGATAGAAATGCACAGGCGTTTATTTTACGTACCTTCACGTATGACCTCAAGTGGCTTTCCAATCCTTCCTCATGGCACTGGGCAACCACGTGAATAATGACCCTACACACCACGAGAACGAATACAGCAGTGAACAGTAATGTGAAAGTGGAGACATTTCATTATTAGCACAGTGGTAGCAGAACAATGATGGTGCCATTGGCACCGCAGAAAACAAGAATGAGATGTGGTCCCTATCTATGGACTCAAAAGAAGTTTCTTAAACATACTGTTCAACGTATACTAACATCCCAGATAGGTATGATGGTGCTCCAGATGTGGACACCTGAAAGAGAAGAGGCATGTCCATCTATCTGCTGATCTTACCGTGTCACGTTGACTGCGACCTCCTCCTGGGTTGCCCTGGTGAGGACTCGGAAGAGCTGGTTTAAGATGGTGGGCAAGAAGGCGATCATCACATGGCCTTCCATCGCATGCAGACTCTACAGACATGGGATGGCAAAGGCCACATTATCTTGTTAAAAGTAAACCAGCTCAAAGTAATTCCTGGTCAGTTTCAAGTAAAGATGAAAAAACTCCATTCTCCATTTTAAATGGAAGCTGTGGTGGGCAGAATAATGGTCACCCTAAAGAGGTCCACATCCAAAACCCCAGAATCTGTGAATATGTTACACGGCAAAGGGAAAGTAAGGTTGTAAATTGGCTGATCTTAAGATAGGGAGCTTATCCTGGATTACCCAGGTGGGCCCAATGAAATAGAAGGGTTCTTAAAACTGGGAGAAGAAAGCAGAAGAGCAAAGTGAGAGGGAGCTGTGGCTAGGGAAGAACAGTTAGAGGGAGGCTGTGCTGCTGACTTTGAAGATGGGGGAAAGGACGCCCCCTTTCAGTGAGACCAGTGTAGGACTTCTGACCCACAGAACTGTAAAATAATAAACACGTGTTGTTTTAAGCCACCAAGTTTGTAGTAATTCGTTACAGCAGCAACAGAAGACAAATACAAAGACTCATCATAAAGTCATATGGGACTCTATGCGGGAACGTGACTTGGTAAACTAGTAATTCCCCAAATCCTCATTCCACTTTCCTTGTTTAAACCAGACAAACTTCTACCCATTTCTTACATCTCATATATTTTGTCTCCATGACTTGAATGCCCTTTTAGCTACTCTCTTTTTTCAATTGTTCCCCCAGAATCACATTCTGGACAAACTCTACCTTACTCTCACCACTCAGTGACTCCAGGCATCTCCCCAACCCCTACACAGAGTCGGGATTGGTTATATGTATTATTTCTCAGTTTTATTTATTCGCCTAGCATGCGTTCACCAAGAGTGTATTAACTCTTACAATAAGCTAGAAGTTCGTTAAGGGTGGAGACCGAAGTCACCACTTCTTATGTGCCCATAACTGTGCTCTGTACCCAGTGAGCACTCAACAGGGAGAGCCTGTGCAAAGTGGTTTTATATGCAGGGGAAAGAAAGTGGTCTAAAAGTCCAGTCTGAGAAAAATATACATGAAGCCGGGATGAAAGCAACAGGAGTCCTATTTCTAAGTCCACTTTTTGCCACTACTGATAACCACGTAGAAGCTATGGATGCCCACACATCTAGGTAAGAGCACCCTTTCTGAGGTTTCTGAGGAGAAAGAATAACATGACCAAATAGAAAACCCAATCAACTCCAATCTCATTAAAAAGGGGTCACTAAGAAAGTCATCTGATACCTTAAGGTATTTTACAAGTTCAGTTCCTAAGGCCTGGGCTCCGGATTTGGTTTTCTGACAGTACTGGAAAAAATTATGTAAATGCTGGTCCTGAAAAATGAAAAAAAAAAAAGACAGAGAGAGAGAGAGAGGAAAAGAAAGCCTGTTAACACAGATGCCATGGAAATGGAAGTATCTGCTTCTTGTAGCACGCATGCTTTTATTTGACTGTGCAGTTGGTCACACAGAAATGACAACACTAAAAAGACCTCAAAGATCCTCCAACAAAAGAGGAAAACTGCTGAGAAATGTGACTTGTACTAGTTATTTACATCAGTACGTATGAGCATCTTATACGTACTTGCTTTCTTTAAAGAAAAATACCTATAGAGTAGTGTAGCAATTAAGATTTTGTTTTGCAAAATAAATGTACAGTATCAGTTGTGGAGCAATCACTTAATTTTAACAGAATAACACATACCTGAGTATATACTGTAGAAACCAGATGAGTTGAAACTTTCAACAGTGGCTTGCCTCCATCCACCCATTTAATTTCTGGACCATAATGCTGAAAAATATGGAGAGAAAAAAAACGTCACAACAGATGAATTATTTTGGCATCAGATGTGACGTCATCTAACTATGAGTGTACTGCTGAGGTGTTAGATGCCCAAAGAGCTTCAGAGACTTGATAGTTGTGCCTGATCGAGAGCAGGAATGTAAATGTTACCGATTTCTGCCAATTTCTTCCCACCCAAGGTCAATGCTCTTCGTGCTATATTTTCTAAGTTATCTTTTCTACCTAGTTGCAGCTGTATGAGTTTCTGTAGATGTAAGAGGAAAAGAGCCCTATTTCAGCAGTAATGTAACCAAATTTAAGTTCAGGATTCTGAAAGAGATGGTACCAGATAAAGTGAGCAGGACCATATGTATGCCTGGCACAGGCTGAGGCTCAATCATCTGCTGGCATTTATTTTAACTTCTGAAATCTCCATTTTTCTCATGTTAACACTAGGAATTTATAACCAAAAGTTATGCGATTTACCCTTATTTTGGAATATTTTAATTATTTTTCCATAATATGAGCCCAAATTTGGCATTATTTAAATGCAAAGAAACTTGAAAAGGTCATTCATAATAATGTGAAACAGATCTCATCGCAGTATGTTACAAAGGAAGTCTATAAAATTTTGAGATGACTAGCAGAATACAAAACCAACAAAACTACTGGAGAAATCCGAGAGAAATCAGACTTTAAACATCAGAAAGGTACCAGAACTGGCTACCATATGGATTAGAGATTTCTTTGCTAGACATATATTAAGCTAGGAAAAAATTCCCAATAGTTAGCATGACTCATCTTTATTTGAGAATGGCTAGTTTGCAGAAGTAGACTTCCACTTCATCCGGTATATCCAAGTCTACTTCTTCACGGAGGCACTGCTAGTCCAGGACTCATAAAGGGCCCACCTATAATTCTGAGATTGTGATAACTGTGATAATTGTTAACTGCCTTTCAATGGCCTAAACTGACTTGGAAATGAATAACTAAAAGCAAAATGTTGGGAGTGGCAAAAATACTGTGTGCTCTTTTTGTTGTTATTGTCATTTTAGTTGTTTTTAATGTTTTCTGAAGGACTTGGGATAAACCAATGTTAAAATCCTTATACCCTGCCCATGCCAAGCTCCTGGTAGCCGAGATAGCCAGATGGGAGATTAGCTGACACAGAGATGTGCTGCTCGTTAGTCACCACCCTTCCATCTTTCAGGAGAGGAAGCCAGGAATATCCAACTGTTGAAAACAAAGAAAAAAACCTTCACTCTGAGTGTAGGAAAACTTAGGAAAGAAAGCCAATGTGACTAAGTTGCCTGATCTTTAAGAACTGTTCATATCAATCAGAGTAAGACATTGAAAAGGTCTCAGATACGATCTTGGCAAAACATTGTCTACAATAACTGCTGCCCTCTTTGGCATTAGAATTCTGAAATCATCTTTCATAAAAATTTACATATGCAACCCCGGCATGGTACCTTCATAAAATTCATGTAGAAACCTCCTTGGCAAAAGGATGCAAATTCAGAATCAAAATAAAATTTAAGAAACTAGTGCGAGTTATTAAAAGTGAAAGAAGATGAAATTCCAAACCCTGTGTTTCAATAACATCCTTCTTCTTCGTGCTTCCTTTATTAGAATTATCACAGCTGACATGGAAAAATGTGAACAACAAGTGGTGCTTTTCATGTAGCTGGGTGGGCAATTCTATTTTAATCTGCAAAAAAGACAAAATAACAATCCTTCTAATATTCCAAAACAATTAACAAAAATTCTCTTGGTGAAAGCAGCAATACAACGTATCACCCGATGCACAAACGTGCGTTTGTTCTCCAGAGTGATGTTAACATTTGCATTCAGAGACATCTGAGACTGTAAATTGTGCCAAAGAAGAAATGGATTCTTGATTCCCTAATGAGCAGCAGGAGGAGGGTTGATAGGTATTTTAACTCCAGAGAACACTGGAAAGCACATAACAGAAACCACCACACTAACTTAGCATAGCCACAGCATTACCAAAAACCAGGGCAGAGAATTTTAAAGTACAATTCATATAGTATTTTCAATGAACTGTATTCTAATTCTACATAAGCCAAATGCAATGGAAAGAAAGGAAAATTCTCAGGTTAACTAAACTAAAGTAAGAATTTGAAGGGAAATATACCAAAATGTTAATTATGGTAGTGATGGTCAGATTGTGACTTCTTTTTTTCCTATATTATTTGTAATTCCCAAGTTTCTTTTTATAATCCAAACATTACCTTTAATATAGAAAACAATGTATGAAATAAATACTTCAGTATTTAGTTCTATCACTGTAATTTCAGTATAATATATTGCTGCTTCTCTTGAACTTTGCTGTACCAAGCAAACAACTTGGAATCATCCTTAAAACTGGTTAAATTGAGGTTTTCCTTGAAAACATCACTTACCTCATCATAAAATTCTGGGTTTTGGTGATGGTGTAAAACTGCAGCAAAGGCGCTTCTCGTGAACACTGGCCCGCCAGGTCTGCCATAAATGCACTAAAGTAAGGGTTCATGAAGGGGAATACCCAGAGTCAATTAATGGCATAAGAAATTAAACAGACGTGTTGTAAAGGAAGCGGCACTCCACAGAATAAACTTAACAAGCCACCTCTGATGGTTTTCTTCTGCCTGCAGAGACTGCAGGCCAGCCCCTTACCCTTGGGTTCAATTCGAGCTCATCTGCAAGATGTGACTTCTTTTTTCCCTATATTATTTGTAATTCCCAAGTTTCTTTTTATAATCCAAACATTACCTTTAATATCAAGAGACCAGGAAAAAGAAATCACCTCCTTCCTCTCTATATTTTTTATATACCCCTTCTTTCATAATTATTTAGTTTTGTCCAAATAAGTATTTCAGCACCTTCTGTGGACTAGGAGATTTCTACACTGCATTTTCTCCATGGCTGTCTTTCCTACTCAATGGTGAATTCCTTGAGAGCAGAAACTGTATTTTATTCTTCTTTGCATTTCTGTGTTCATCTCTTCTTTGAAAGTCATTTCAATATTGCTATAGTAATATGGTTCTGGAGCCAGACTGCCTGGGTTTGAAATCCCATTTCACTATGTTAACTAACAATTTGTTTAAATCCCATGCATGGGTCTCCTAATCTAAAAAATGCAGATAATAATTGTACCTAACTGAAAAGACTGTTACCAAAAAGAAAAAAAGACTGTTAAGAGAATTAAGTGAGTTTTAATGGACACAAGGCACAAAGAGCAGTGCCTGGAATATAATACGCATTCAATAAATGTCATCTATACTCTACTGATTTTATCATTACTATAATATAATGATCATTTAATAAATGACATCTATTGTTAATCTATTATTATCAATATTACTAATATAATTCCTAACATCTGTCAATGCCTAGCTCACAGTAGGTGAAAAATAAGTGTTTACTGAATTGCATATGAATAAGAAACCTTACTCCACATTTAAATACAATACATGATCCTGGACAGATCTATTAATGGAGGAGAAAAGGCTCCAGAGGACATTATTGGGACATGTGAAAAAACTGGAATATAGACTGTGGCTTTATAGCAATGTTAAATTACTTGAACTTGGTAACTGTATTTAAGGTGGTTACAAAAGTGAATATCCTTATGTTCAGAAAATGTTCAGAAAACAGACAGATAAATAGATATGCAGCAAAATATTAGAACTAGAGAATCTGGGTATCAGTGGGGGGTATATTGGAGTTTACCCACTGTATTAGGATACAAAACTTAATGGGTTTTGTATTATTTTTACAACTGTCCTGTAAGTTTGATATTATTTCAAAATAAAAAGTTAAAAACTCTTTTAAAAAATTAAGAAAAGAAACCTTCATCTCTAAAGAATATAACAAAACAGAAATAGTCAATGAGAAGCAAGAACTTAATTATCCATATACTGTAAGGTTCAGCATGTGTGGTTATAAACTGTAATGTCATTTATTTGGGGGGGTTGTATCAATTAAAATGTGCTAAATTCCTTTTGTTGTGCAATATCATGCAGTTGCCATTTTAAAATGGGAAAAATCAAAGTATGCATGTGAACATACATTAAAAAAACAAACCTTGAGCGGCTGAGAGTCTTCTTCATCTGAATCTTTGAATTCAATGCAAACAGCAATATTTCTGGCCTGAAGCAACATTTAATGTCAAAAAAAGAAGATGAAAACAAAAAGTCAGAATACATAAATATTAATTAAAAAAAACAAGGCAAGCCAAATCCTAAGAGTTTGAGAACAAAACCAAAATCTTAATCTTTGCACTCACCTTGGCAAAAGACTTCTGACTATCATATTTCAAGTACTTAGGATAAACATAAAGGTGATTGTTGTAGATGGTGTAAGGCTGAGTGTGTTTTGGGAGGCAGGGCACAAATTCCTCTACTTCAAATGTGACTGGCATTTTAGTACAGGTTTCAAATTGCTTCATGGGAATGTACGATGAATTAACATAATCTGAAAAGATATTAAAAAACAACCAAATTGAAGTAAAAACCAACCAAACAAAATTTTGTCTGTTTATCACATAGAACTTACACTTACTAGGGAAGTCTGAGGAAACATTATCAATTGTAATGTCTAGATTGCCTAAAATCACTGGGAGTTTAGCCATCTTCTCAGGTCTACAAACAGAAGAAGAGAAAATCAAACATTGGCAAGTTAGGTGAGTTCTAGAACCTGAATTCCAGAGCAGCATTTCCAAAGAAATATAACGCAAGCCACGAAAGCTATTTTAAATTTTCTAGTAACCACATTTTTGAAAAAGTAAAAAGAGGTAAATGTATTTTAATAATATATTTTATCTAGCCCAATATATAAAAAATATTATCATTTCAATATGTAGTCAGTATAAAAATATTACTTCTAAGTCTTTAAAATCAGATGTATATTTTACACTTACAGCATGCCTTAATTTGGACTTGCTGTATTTTTACTGCTCGATAGCCACGTGTGGCTAGTTTCTACTGTGTTAGACAGCACAGGTCTAGATAATGAAGATCAGCAAGAAGGTTATAGTTAAAATACAGTATTCCAGAACAAATCCTGGCTCACCATAAATATTTGGCTCATTTAGAATAATCAGATTTCAGAATTAGAGGGCATCTTAGATCCTAGTGTCTCGCAAATCAATGGGTACAAAGTGGGTGCTCAAGGAATGCTTGTTGTTTGCATTTGGTCTGACCTCAACCCAATACAAGAATCTCCTCTCTGATATGCCTTACAATCACTGCCGTGCCTCAACTCTTCCTGACAAGGAAACATTCAACACAGCTGTTCCAACTCCAAACTGCTCTTCATCATCATTTGGTGAAATGAGCTTCCCCGAAACTTTCACTCATCAATAGGCCTACTTATAGCTCTCTGTGGAACACCTTTCAACCACCTAAACACAATTATCACGGCTTTCTGAAGTTCTCTGTTCTCAGCTCTTTTGTACCTTCTGCCAATGCCATTTCTCTCCTAGAAAAATGCCTCCATTTACATCACGCCCAGGGTGGTCTGACAGCTTTGAGGTACAGCAGCAGTGTGGTTCTGAATAACACTACCAGTTTTGGGCAGCCGCATCATCCTAGTGACCTATATTAAATTAACAATCACCTAAAACTACTAAATCTTTTCCCACATGCTTTATCACAATGCTACATCTCACCATTCTGTATTTATACAATTATGTTCTTGGACCTAAATACAGGATTTTATTTTTACCTTTTTGAAATTTCATCCTTTCATATTTAGCCATTTCTAGTTTGTCAAAATCTTCCAAAATCCAGATTCTAACATCTAATGCATTAGATATTCCCAATAGCTTGACATCATGAAGATATTTAATCAGCAAGTTACATTCCCATAAATGTCATTGATGAAGATATTGCACAGGATATTGCCAAGAACAGGCTCTTTCTCAAACCAGTAGAGACCCATCTTCAGACTGATACTAGCCCATCAATCACTCTTGCTTGCATCTGGCTACTCTAGCAGTTGAACAAATGACCTGCCCGCACACAGCATTTCTCTGATTTATTCACAGGATATCCTGGTATGTACACTCTATCCTAAGCTGTGTAATCCTCTAGCTTAGTAAGCCAGATAAAAAGAGAGAAGAAGAAATGTGGTTAGGATGACCAGTTAGACATGACATAACTTTCTCCTGGAAAACAAAATGGTGGTTTTTCACAAGCCCTCTGTTAAAAAATTTCATTTAGAATGTTGCCAAAGACCATCAAAGCTCACTGGACTATAGATTCAACTTTTTGTTCCTATTTTTGAAAAGTTCCTACCCCTAGTTTTAAAAAAACTCCTCAAACATTAATGTTATCTATTAAATAGTGCAACATGTAACTCCCCAGAATATCTTGGGATATTGTTCATCTGAATCAAGGTTTCCACAGAAATATAAATTCTTGCTTCCTTATGACTAATGACTGTGTTGACTATACTATCTAGACCAGGGGTTCTTAACTAGAAGTCTGTGAGCTTGAATTAAAATTCAAAACAGCAGTATTGGGAAGCGGATGTGGCTCAAATGGTTGGGCATCTGTCTACCATATGGAAGGACCAGGGTTCAATCCCCAGGACTCCTGGTAAGAAAAAAGGCGAGCAGGCGAGCCAGGCCCATGTGGACGCGTGGCGAGCCATGCAGCAAGATGATGAAGCAACAAAAGAGAGATGCAGGGGAGAGTAGAGGCAAGACGTGCCAGAAACCAGGAACTGAGGTGGCGCAAGTGATAGGGTGCCTCTCTCCTACATCGGAGGTCCCTGAGATAGAATCCTGAAGGAGAAAAGTGGGAAGAGAAGGCAAAAAACAGACACAGAAGATCACCCAGAGAAAGGGCACAGCAGTGGCGGGGGGGGTGGGGGGTGGTGTAATAGAACTGTACACCAAAAAGTAAAAAATAAAGTCAATTAAAAACAAACAAACAGATTATTGTGGGGACATGTTGATGCAGGTATAATATATTTATTAAATAATACACAGTATAGTGTGGACTTAGTAAGGGGCCCGTGGTTTTCACCTGCCTGGCAAAGGGGTCCATGGAACAAAAAAGTTTAAGAACCCCTGATCTAGACCCACCACAATCTAGAAGTTGCAGAATCACTTCTCAATCGCCCCTTATCTTTTGTTTACAACTGAGTTTAAATTAGCAATTCCAATTATAACTTCCTCAAAGTTCTGAGAGATGAAACTGCCAGGAAGACATGATCATAATATTTTACACATTCTGCCTTCAGATAAATTTCTGGCCGCCTCGCCCCATTCAAGACAGTGGAGTGAGAAGCTTCAGAACTCCATTCCCTTCACAGAAGCTTTGAATAACCAGCAAGAACTGGCAGAACCATCTTTCTCAAAGGCCCAGAAAACAGATAAAGGACTGCAGTAACAGGAGTACCAAATCAGGGAAAAGGCTACTTGAAAGTGGTAGGATCTTGTGGCGCCCTGGTTGGCCATCCCTGACTTGAACTTGATAACTACACCTAAGGTGTCTACATAAGTGAACAACCTTGTTCTTAGGAAATGTACTTGGCAGTGCTAAGTACTCAAGGAACGTGATTTAAATAACCTACACTCAAGTGTTCAGAAAATGGATTGATAAAAAGATAGATATATATACTGATAGATTGA
>JAQZBX010063248.1:0-16734 GCA_029593785.1 Cabassous unicinctus | reverse complement strand
TCTACAGCAAAGCCTCTAGAGATATTAAACGATTTCAATAGAGTGTCAGGATACAAGATTATTATGAAAAAATCAATAAGTGTTTCTTTTTTTTTTTACATTTTTTAAGGAATTATTTATTTATTTACTTTTATCTATTTTTACTGCCCCCCCATTTTTGCTGTTTCTGTGTCCATTTGCTGGGTAACTCTCTGTGCCCTTTTCCCACCCTCTCTTCTCCTGTCTTCACAGGTTTCAATCCTCAGAACCTTCGATGTGGGAGAGAGTCATCCTACTACTGTCCGCGCCACCTTAATTCCTGGTTTTTTGGTGCATCTCTTCTTGGCCCTCCCTTGTGTCACTCTCCTGTTATGTCATCATCTTGCTGTGTGGCTTGCAGGGCCTGGCGGCTCACCTGCTTGCAGGGCCTGCTGGCTCACCCGCTCACGGGGCCTGGCGGCTCACCCAAATACAGGGCCAGGTGGTGTACCCATGCATGGGGCCTGGTGGCTCACCCACAGATGGGGCCTCATGGTTCACCCGCTCGCAGGGCCTGGCAGCTCAGCCATGGACGGCACCTGATAGCTCACCCACTCGCAGGACCTAGCAGCACACCTGCACACAGGGCCTGGCGTTGCAACCGCTCGCAGGGTCTAGTGGTGCACTCACTCCCGGAGCCTGGTGGCTCACCTGCGGACAGGGCCTCACAGAACACCCGCTCGCGGGGCCGGGCGGCACACTCGCGCAGGGCCTGGTGGCCCACACTCATTCTATATTTTTCTTTTTTTAATTTTTACTGGGTGGTCGTGAGGGTTGAACCCAGGTTCCTCCATATGGGAGATGGATGCCCAACCACCTGAGCCACATCTGAACCCCTGCTATATCTCTTAAGGTTGACCAAAGATACCCAAAGTTACAGCCTTTTCCCATATAAGATGGTCATATAATAAATCAGGCATAGTTTATTACCAGCATTCTAAAAACCAGACCTAGGGAGAAAAACTAAGTATGGGGACACATGCGTGGTTTCTAATATAGCGAATGTTTAGCCAACCTGATTATCTCAAAATCAGGACAGTGAGAATATTCGCAGAATAGTGTTTCTATACACTAATCATGCACACTCTGAGGAGGCATTTATGAATATAATTCCATTTATAATAGTGAAAAAAAGAATAAAATATTTAGTAATAAACTTAACCAGGGACATAACATACTTGTATTCAGAAAACTACAATGCATTGCTAAAATAAATCAAAGAAGATGTAAATAAATGGAATAACATTCCATACTCATAGAAGGGAAGGCTAAATATCATTAAGTTGTCAATTCTACCCAAATGGATATATAGATTCAATTCAATCCTGATAAAAATTCCATCAGCAATTTTTAAGAAATTGAAACACAATCACCAAATTTATTTGAAAGGGTATGGGACAACAAATAGCCAGAAACGTCTTAAAAAGGAAGAATGAAGTTGCATGATCCTTGTTCCAGACTTTAAATCATATTACCAATCTACAGTAGTAAAAACAGCATAGTACTGGCATAAAGATAGAAAAATAGACCAATGAAACTGAATTGTTGGTTGAGAAACAGACCCACATATTTATATGATCAAATAATTTTTGACAAGGGTTTCAAACCTACCCTGCTGGGGCAGAACATTCTATTGAACAAATGGCTCAAGACCTATTGGTAGTTGGTAGATTCTTAAAGCTTACACTGAAAGCACAGCAACAAAGGAAAATATGGATAAATGGGACTTCATGAAACTTAAACACTTTTGTTATTCAAAGGACTTCATCAAGAAGGTGAAAAGGTAGCCTGCTCAATGGAGGAAATATTTGGAAACCACATATCTGATAAGGGTTTGATTTCCATGCAATATAAAGAGATCATACAACTCAACAATAAAGAAAACAATCAATCCCATTAAAAATGGGCAAAAACTGAAAAGACATTCCTTCAAAGAGGAAACACATGAAAAAATGTTCAATATCAGTAGCTATTATGGAAATGCAAATCAAAATGACAATGAGATATCCCACACTGCATAGAATGTCTATTATTTTTTAAAAATGCAGAACACAGTAAGTGCTAGAGAGGATCAGGTAAAATAGGAGTACTCCTTCATTGTTAGTGGGACTGCAATATGGTGCAGCCACGTTGGATAGCAATTTGGTGGTTCCTCAGGAAGGTAAATATAAACCTCCCATATGATTTAGCAATTTCTCTACTAGGAATATATCCAGAAGAATTTAAAATTTTGACACAATAAGACATTTACACGCTGATGTTCATAGAGGCATTATTCACAACTGCCAAAAGAGAGAAACAAGACAAGTGTACAGCAACTGATGAATGGATGAACAAAAGGTGGTGTATACATATGATGGAATACTATGCTGCTGTAAGAAGAAATGAAATTGGGTCACTTATGATAACATGGATGATCACTGAAGACATTATGCTAAGTTAAATAAGCCGGACACAAAAGGGCAAATATTGCATTGTTTCACTAATATAAACTAAATTCGAAGAATAAATAAATGGAGTTAAAACATAAAGTATAGGTTATTAAGAGATAGGAGGGGGGCTGAGAAAGGGTAATGATTCTTAATGTATGTAGAATATTTAATTAACTTGACAGTGAATGTGTGGAAATGGATATAGTTGATGGTATCGTATTATAGTGAGTAGAGATAACACAGCTTTTTTATGAATGGGATTGTGACTGACCTAGGGATATAAGTGTCAATTATATCCATCACTGAATGGATATAATTTCACTGAATAACAGTGAAATTGAGGTAGATGAGAATTGTTTTTAATAGTACAAATATTAGATTGTCCTTCTATGGTCTAGATCAAATGTACCTCACAATTGCATTGTGGTAAAAATGTAGTAAAGCATGGGAAAATACAATTAATGTTATCTATGGACTTCAGTTAACAGCAATACTGTAATGTGCTTGCATCAATGCCAAAGATGTACTGTGTTAATATTTGGGGTTTATGGAAGAAATATACCAAATGTACACTATAGACCATTCTTAGTTGTAATAGTCTGATGATATCATCTCATAATTTGTAATAGACGTTCCACAACAATGTAATGTGTTGGTAGATGGGTGTTGCATAGGAATTCTACACATGTGCATGATTGGTTTGTAAGTTCACAACACTCTAATAAAATATATATTGAAAAATTTTATTACTAACTATAGCCCATGTCTTACATTTCTTATATTTTCCCCCAACTTACCCAACAGTCAATTCCCTATATCACTATTATATATTTGTTATTCTTTCAGAGAAAACATTCTCATATTTTTCCTGTTAACCATAGTCCATCATCCACCACTGGATTCCCTATGTACAGTCTCATGCCTTGTACAATCCAAAGTATACACCCACTGGCTCTCATTTCATCATATTCTTGTGCTGTCATTGCCTCAGTCAGTATTAGAACATTTACATGACTCCAAAAGGAAAATTCCCATAATCCCTTATACATTCTATTTTGTCCCTTAGTATTGAAATTATATCTTCTTGCTATTGTTGCAAAATATTACAATATTACTTTTAACTGTCATCTCTGTTATATTAGCTATAATTTTCCTATGAATCACTGTATTTGTAGCACTTTGTAAAAGAAGGGCAGTCTTTCATTTACACTATTAACCACAATCTTCATCCACCACAGAAATCACTGTTATACATTCCCTAGATTATTCTCTGGTTTTCTTTCTATTGACATTTACATCCACAGACTACCCTTTTCAGCCACAATCACATTTATAAATCAGCAGTGTTAGTTATATGCATTATAATGTATTTTATGGTGAAATGTTTTTGATTTGGCTCATTCTTGCCTCTGAATTGGGCTTCCATGTCTCTTGTGGTGTTTATCTAACAGGCAACTGTGGCTTCATTTTGAGTGTGTGCTTTGTCAGCTCAGAAATTTTACTTTTGATCTTCGTTAATTATCCTGTCACCATTGTTATCAACATGGGTGAGGCATAGATCTCTTTTCCATCTCATAACGTGTTTCCATAGTCCCTGTCCCCATACTTGGTAACCTCTAATAGTCTAATAATTATTCCACTCATTGAATGATATGACTAGATCATTTGTAATGGTGCATGTGTTTACAAGTATGTAGGAAGAAGCTGAGGTTGGAGTGGACTGCACAGTCCTCACCCATTGGGCACAAAGCCCTCTTTTATTTTCAGTAAGTAGATGGCCATCCTGTGATGGATGGCCACAAAAGCCCAATTGAATCTATTAGCCTTGAATTTTGTACATATACCTGTAACCAAACATTAGAACTATCTGGAACACTCTTGCAACATGAGGCTTCAATTAGCCAAGGGAGGGGCAGGAGCAGATCCTGCAGTACATTTTGCTCCATCTGGTAAAGGAACTATTTGTTTATGGAGTAGTCTGAGGCCCTGAACCTCAAGTCAGGTTTGGTCTTGTGCCATATTTATTTAATGATAGAACTTTGTTGATACCATCCTTCTTTATTAGTAGCATTAGTGAAAACCCATATGAGGATGGGTAGTTTCGGTCTTAGAGTTATAATACTGTGTTTCAGTGATTAAATGTTTGTTATCCAGTAACCTCCCATAAAATGCTAAAAAGTTTTCATTTGAAGGGTAACTAGTTGCTGTTTTTGGTAGTCTGTCTGTACATAACCTGAGGGGTCAGCACAACCCAGGCCAGCTTAAGTTGCCACAGCCTCCAGTCTACATGGGTACAAGTTGCTGAGAACTGTAGTTTTACAGGACTAGGTGATTACATTTGACCTAGTGGCAAAGCTCTGCCACTACATGTTGCATGACATCTAGAACCTGCTTTTATGTGGTTCCCATTTAAAGATGGCTGCCTCATGGGTGACTTTAAATAAAGGGGTCAAAAGATTGTCCAGATGTGGCACCAGTTGTGTCCAGTGGTAATCCAGTGTTATCAGGTGTTTAACCTCTCCCTTGGTAGTGAGAGCTGCCAGTGACAGTAACTTCTGCAGGCAGATAAAATGTCAAAATTTATAATTCAATCAATGGTGGACATCATTAACAGAGGCACCAGCAACAGCACAAAAGTGCCCTGCCCTTAAGGACATGTGCCCTTGTCTGTCATGTGTCAGAGAGTCTTCTCAAAACTTCCCAGGTTCACTTACACAGCTGCCCCTGACTGCCAACTGGATATTGCCACTTGGTCTTCTATATTTATTACACCCATAAAGGTCTGGATCCACCTGCTCTTTCCATTGAATGCAAACAGGTGCATAGAGCTTCCAGTCCCTGGCAGAGTTCCAGGGATCTTGATCCCTCCGTTAGTCCTATTGTAAGGGAATAATAAAAAGCTATTGGCAAGGGGGAACTCCTTCCTACCCAACACTTCATTCTCTCAGCCAGAATAATTTTCCTCACTGTCCTTATCAGGGTGCAGGGAGAACTTATGAAGTGTTGCTTCCCTTCTCCCCTGCAACAGATTTCAGAGAGTGGAGCAAAATGATTCTAAATTTTTTCAACATTTTGAATTCTCTTTTTTCTAACCTTTAATGACTCATACTAGTGTCTTAATCTCCAATTTACAGAGAACCCCTTTAGCCCAATTGTGTAGGTAAAGTTCTTCCATAGGAATTCTATAAAATTTTCCTCTGTTTATCTTTTGCTTTAGTAAGCAAAGCCACATTGCACAGTGGGATGGCCCTGCCCCATCCTTTGTCTTTCCATGGTTGCTCTTTAGAGTCCCTTTGTCATACTTCATTTGGTGCAACTTCCCATTACTCAGTTATGGGGTTTCATATCTGCAGCATGCCTAGTGAAGACAGTTGCCATTTCCCTGTTATTTCTACTCCAGAGTGGAACACTATGGTGGAACTTTCTTACTGTTTTCCCCACCACCATCCTGTGATTTGGGAACAACAAAATAGACAAATGGATTTTCATTTGGGGAGGGTCCAAGTGTCAATCACTTTTACTCTCCATGTATTTATATAATCATAAACACTGTTCCATGGGGTTCTTATTTTTGGAAATTCTCTCACAGTTAGGAAAACCACTCTCATGCTCTTAGCAATCCATATGAAAATATCATGGGCTTGACCATTTCACCTACCCATTTTCCAGTTTGAAAGGGACAAACATGTTGTGCTGAGGGTCAGTAGTTCACCTCCACAAACTGCAAATCTCAGCACTAGAAAAATTAGTCTTCAATGTCCCCTCATGGAACAGATGCACCAACCAAACCACATGATCCCTCCTGGATTATGCTAATACCAAATTTTTAACTTCTGTATTTGCTGTCAAAAATATATATATATATATAACACTTTAGATTTTAGTGATGCCACTTGTAGTTCAGTGTTTATTTAAACCAAGACAAACCTGGGGGTTATATTAGCCCAGAGAAGGTAGAGCATCCTATAAATTGGGCCCAGAATCTCCTCTGAGGTCATCTACAATCATTGGGACCTGTAAGTGTAGGCAAGTGACAGGGGAGCATGCAGGCAGCCAAGAGTGAGAGTATAGCTTCCCTACTCTGCCTAGAATCCACCTCCTTTATCTTTGCCCTAATCTTCTGCAATAATTCCTCCCTCTTAACAGGGACACTGCATGGATCCCAATTCACCTCACATGGCCAGAATGTGGCCAATTCCTAGTCAACCAATCATACCCGATGGAGCTTGCACCATCCTGTTATGACTGAACTGACAAATAAACTTAAGTTCACACAATGGCTTGTTGTGCTATATTTATATTGGCAATCGAGCCAGCTACACCAGTCTGTCATTCAGAAACAGAGACATCTAAAGAGATGTTAATACACTTCAAAATATTTGTTGGAGTCATAAAATGAAATATTTTTCACACATAATTAGATGGAACAACATTTTACTCACATAGACAAGACACATTGGGGCAGATTCACTGGTGGTCATCAGTTCCCCATAACCAGCTGGTCTCAATCCTCAGCCAAGAAAAGCTGACATTTTTAAGTGCTTCATCCCTCAAGGTTTGAATATTCTAGTGAAAGAAACTGGCTTCCTCCCTGCCAGGGACAGATATATGATGAGAGGGTATGCGGGATATCATAAAA
This sequence comes from Cabassous unicinctus, assembly GCA_029593785.1. Lineage (NCBI taxonomy): Eukaryota > Metazoa > Chordata > Mammalia > Cingulata > Chlamyphoridae > Cabassous > Cabassous unicinctus. Next base: position 9,645 of record JAQZBX010063248.1, on the reverse strand, counting down.
CATGCCAACCAAAATTAGAATTTCTCCAAAAAATATTTTAAAATGCTTGGAGCAATAAGGGAAGGAAGGCACTGGCTGTCCTCATATCTAGTAAGGCATTATATTGTATCCTGCCAGGTGGACAGACAAGGTGTTGAACACAGCATATAATTGTGGATCCAAGAGAAAAGCATGCCCCATGACACACACTTCCCTCAGGAATTAATTGTTCTGCATAATGCAGAAAGAATGAATGAATCAAGCATGCCATGTATCTTTTCAACCATGCCACATGGAGAGTGAAAAAGCAACTTAAGAATATCTGTGTTGTGGGACAGGGGTTTATAGTCAACTTTTTAATGAAGAAAGCAGACTTAGCATGGATCTAACTGCTATAACATCATTGTGCCCTTATTCTCCAGGTGTGCACTAATTCTAAAAAGTCTGTTTCTTTTTATAAGTATTTGTATAAAGTTGAATACAGACATGCAAATCTGAAATGATTTACCTAATTGATAACACTCAATATTCCCTTCCATGTTGGCAGTAACTACTACCTTGAAATTGTTTCAGACATACAGGCATGTGTTATAATACTCATGCATGGTCCACTCCATGTGATATCATTGTTTACTTTTAGCTAAAAGCAATCCAAAACATTATCCAAAATTTATTAACAGTGGGAAAATATTTTCTAGAGGAATGCATGAATTACCAGTGACTGAATTAGAAAAACTAGGATGTAGAACTATATAACTCATTTTCACAGATGTAAAAAACAAAAGGAAAAATGTTAAACAAAATGGCATTTAACAGGATTAAGTTTAAGAATATATATAAAATATGACTTAAACTTTAATCAAATATATGCAGAATTTTTAAACTAAAAAATCCAGCTTGGAAAGTCAAAATATCTCTTGAACATTCTGCCTAAAGAATTCTTAATCCCTCTGATCCTCAGGCTATAAATGATGGGGTTTATAAGTGGATGCTCCATGGAGTAGAACATGGCCATGAGAAGATTGCTAAGGGTTACTTTATTTACAGTGGGACCAAAGAAAATAGTGAACAAAGAAATAACAAACAAAATGAGAATTGCCAACTGTGGAGTAAAGGTACCTAAGACTTTGTTACATGCTTCCACAGATTGCATCCTAAGCACCATTGAAAAAAATATCAATATACAACTTTAACAATATAAATGAACATAATAAGACAATACCAAAACTTATATATGATGCTATCAATGAAGAAAACTGGGCATCTGAAGACGGAATCCTCAAAACTTGAGATAAATCACAGAAATATTGATGGATTACATTAGCCTCTGTGAAGGGAGGCCTGAAAATGATGCTGGTGTGGATAGCAGAATAGATCAAACCAGCTGCCCATGAGCCACCAGCTGCCTGTGTGCACACAGGTGGGCTGACAGTGAGCCCATAGTGCAGAGGGTGACAAATGGCAACATAGCCATCATAGGACATCACCACAAGGAAGGCCAGCTCTGTGGCTACAAACAATATAAACAGATAAATCTGAAATGAACACGCTATGAGAGAAATTGATTTGTTGCCTGTCAGAGAATTCACAATCATTTGGGGAAGAGTAACTGAAATGCCGCAAAGGTCTATGAAGGATAAAGTGCCCATAAAGAAATACATTGGAGAGTGTAGCCATGGGTTGATTACAATGACAGAAAGTGTTAAAAGATTGCCAGTCAGGGTGCCTAGATACAACACTAAGAACATCAGAACTTGCAAGACTTGGAACTCCCAGGAGGTTGAGATATCCATGAGGAGGAATTCTGTGAATATAGTGAGATTGTCCATGTCCTTTAATATGTTGTTGTTTTCCTGTAGTCAAAGCATAATATGATAAAATATGAAAAAATTTAAATGGAGGAAGTCCACATTACTCAAATTAAATGCCAGCATTGGAATAAATATATGTCTTTTTATCAGGAAATCAGCATAAAGGAAATGGAAAAAAAGATAGTATTTGAAATCAATTAATGCACGTATTTCTGTTTTCATTTTCTTTCTTAACTCATCTGATATGTTAATTCAACAATTATAGAGTCAGAGAATATAAGTTCATTAAATGGTTTAAAATAAAAGAAAAACCCATAAATATTTCAATTTTTGAGTCACATTTGTACTACTTAAGGGAAATATCTTTAAAATAGGTCCTGAACAAATTTGAATAATTTCTCATTCTTTTCCATAGAGAGTGATCATCCCAGATATTCTCTCTAAGAAAGCCTCTGCATCACCTCAATTGTTTGTAAATTCTACAGCTATTGCTGATGTTTTTATGTACCAGGTGAATAGGGTGATTGCTAATATCTACATTCTTTGGCCAGCTCACTTAGAAACTGCCTCGATGACAAAGTAAATCAATAATTCTTTCCATGATTAATCCAAAGGAGACCAGACAGATTATATTTTACCAGTCTTTCATTTCTGTTTTAATACAAGGCATCGATTTGATCCATTTCTTAATTCCTTTGCTCCACAATCCATAAACAGTTTTAATTGATTCAGATACATATGGTTTCCATGTTTCTGTTGCAATTTGTCCCAATTTCCCTTGCTGTCTTTCTATTGACCATTTCACCTAAACACAGTGCCTAATAAAACCATGCCACCTATTATCACTCATCAAAGAAGACTTCTTGCAATCAAGCATGAATTTCAATATTTAATGAAGCACAATTTCCTGTCCAGATATCTAACCTACATGTCATTCTAGATTTTACTGAATTGTCCTTATTCAAAATAGCTATTGTAAGTAAAAGTATTTTACTTGTGCATATATTGAGGAATTCAAAATTACAAAACAAAAACTGTTTCAATCTTAATTATACTTTCAACTCTAAAACTAATTATCTTGAGGGATATCTTTGTGAAATATTTAATTCGTATGTGTGGTAAACTTGGTTGGTAACTATATAAATATTAGAATTTATATTATTATTTTACTGGTATGTAATCTATTTCCCATTAATATAGTGTACAACTTTGCTAACATAAGTGGATAATAATAATAATATTAATTTTATTTACTATCATTGAATATAAACATATGAATTTCTAGTATTTTTCAAATATATTTTATTGTAGTTTTTTATGTAATATCCTTTCAGTTGTTCATATTTCTTTTATGAACATTTTCATTGAGAAGAAAAGTATTTAGACAATTTTATTAAATATCAAATTCTCAAGATTAAAGATGTTTCTACTCTACTAAAGACAGGTTATAGGGCATATCCAGACTTCCAGATGATTTTTTAAAAATTTTATCTCAAATACATTTTGTTATTGATCTTTAGAAGTCTCATTTCTTTGCTCCATCTCTTCAGAGTTCATATTTATCCTTGGTCCTTATAAATTCTTAAGTTTCCCTAAGCTAAATTTACCATATATCTACTTGAGAATGCATCTTGATGGTTAAGTACATAGCCTTGGGTGTAATAGAATGAGGGAGAGAGAAGGTTCAAGTTCTAAATATATCTCAGGTATATTTAGAAATTATTTTCTTTACAATATTAAAATATGGGGTAAAGCAAAATTAGAGGGAGAGTTAAACCTCCTGAATTTGTTAAACCCAAGGCATAAAATAGCATTTTCACATTCTACATAGAATTTCCCAGTTCCTAATATTCAGATTATAAATAAAAGAAAATGTTCATGGGAAAACCTTCCTTGGATATCTACAGTAAAACTATTTTTGTTTTTGTGGGTTGATAAAGTATCTATTCTATAATATCTAGTTCAAATTATCCTTTTATTCTTAGGGCTTCTGCTAGTTCAATTTTTTGATAATTTCAGTAACATTATTTTTTCCATATTTTATGTAAAGCTTATCTATCATATACATTTCATCAGTCACCATTTTAAAAACCAATCACCTAAAATTAATCAGGAATCTGTAGCATTCAAACTTTCTATGAATATTAATTTATAATATGGAGCAGAAATAAAGTATGTTAATCAAATTGAGACATGCCACAGCTATTTCACAGAATTTATTTAGTCATTTTAAGGAAAAATTTAATAAACATATAAAAAATCTTGTAAATGATGAAACAGGTTTTCTTCTGAAACATGAATATACTTTTCACACAATTATAGAGACTTCATAAAATCCATGAAACTACCTCTTTTTTTCACAGAATATATTTCATGGAGTGCCTTCTCAGAGAAACTCATATTAATCTAATCACATCAACAACTGTACTTCTAGATTCTTTGTACACATGGTTATTCCTTATGAGTCACACCTATGGGTCAACCCAGGCAGGAGACCTGGAGGAATAGGGATTTCACCCTCCACAGAGAGATCAATTTTCCAAACCCTGATTGGCAAGGATTCCTTGGCTATATTTTGAGATTAGCTAAATTTGTAATAGTGGATATTATTACTAAAATTATCATATTTTTTCTTGTTGAATTTAGCAATAAAGGTGCAATCAAAATGTTTCAGAGCTCCCTCTTGATTCAATATATTATAATATAGCCATATATTGCACAAACCTTAATAAGATGCATTTGTAACTACACTCACAATATAGCAGGAAGGCAAATGTTATATGTTTATTATAATAATCAGAAAAAAAGGAAGCAAAAATTGCCTGGCAGCTACTAAATTAAAGAAAAATAAGATACATTTTAGAATGAATTTTAAAATGAAAGCAAGTAAACAAGTATGGCACAATATGGGACTCATAAAAAGTGCTTTAAACAGATACTCACACAAAGCTTATGACAATAATAAAACAACTTTCAGATTTTTATTTATTTTATCCAAACATAGTTGGGCAGTGAAGGGATATGACAGAAATGTAGTGATACTACTGGATTGGGCAGTGCAGGTTTGATGGGGGGTAGAGTGGGGAGGGTGGGTTGGATGTTCCACGGAAATGGGGGAATGGTTTAGGATGTTGGATTGGGGCACATTTGGGACAGGGCACACCTGGGGCAGGCTTCTAGGTAGTGTGTGAGTGATCATTTTGTCATAATGTGTTGTATCAGTGGGTTGAGGCCCAAAATGTGAGTGGGAAGGAGTCAGACGCCCATCCTGGAAAGGAATGATATGTTCTCAAACAGAGGGGCAGGAGTCTCTCTTTGAGCATGGACAGTCCTCATAGGGGAGTAGAAACCCATGTGTCAAGACCTTATTGCTGTTGCAAGTAACTATTAATCTTGTCATTCAAGTAGTGAAGCTGGTTGGTCGCCATGGGCCCCAAGGGGAGGGGGAGGGATGAATAGAATAGATGGAAGAGGGGGCTATTTAGTGGGCAATGGAAGTGTTCTATATGACCTTGCAATGACAGACACAGGCCATGTTAAATATCATCAAAATTTATAAAAGTGTACGGTCTAAAATGTAGACCATACTGTAAATGACTAACCATGGTTAGTAGCTATGTTTCACTATTTGTATATCAGTTGTAACAAATGTATCATCCACATATGAAAAGGTATTAATATGGGAAGGGGGAAAGGGGGAAGGGTGTTGGGTATATGGGAGTCTCCTGTATTCTGTATGTGACTTTACTGTGACCTAAAACTTCTTTGCAAAGAAAATGAAAAAAAGGAGGACACTGCTGAATAAATGGAAGCAAATATCACTCTCTATACAGGAATCACAGAAGGGTTACAGGTGGGGCAAGGGAGCATCATTGGTGTGGGGTGTCAGTGATGGGGATACATGGGAGGAAGTTCAGCTGGACATACATATAAGGTATATAAATGTGTTCAAATGTTCACAGGGCATTGTCACAGTGGATGGAGAGTCACACAATCATTGAAAGAATAGTGAATTCCCTTCCTGGAGTTCTCTGCCACATTCTGTAATGGAGCAGCAACTATCCCCCAAGTAGAGGGCAATGTCTAGCAAAAGAGGATGGCTCATTGGTGGGCCCTTGATATTGATGATGGTAACAGTTTGGAAGTTTGATGAAATTATGAATTCCAAAAATAGATATTGGACCATGCTTGTAAACTGGTCTGCTAATCTGGGCATGATTAAGTTGTGATTAGGGCATTAACTGGGCCATGTCTGTAGGGTGTTGAGCCCCACCCCTTGGTGGGTGGGGGAATCAAAGATAAAAGACATGGCAAAGGAGTGTTGGAGCAGTTTTGATGTTGGAGTTCTGGTGAGGAAGGAGAGAATTTCCCAGGATAGAGACGAGCTATTTGCCTGAGAGTTCACAGCTGGCCTTGTGGAGAGAAGCATAGCCTAGAGAGTCTCATAGTCTACAGCTGACCTTGTGGAGGAAACAGAGGAGCTAAGCCTGGAGAGAAATGCAGCCCCAGGAAGATAGGATGCCAAGAAGCCTGAACCCTGGCAAACATCAGCAGCTGTCGTGCTCCAACACATGGCAATGGACTTTGGTGAGGGAAGAAATTTATGCTTTATGGCCTGGTAACTGCGGACTTCTACCCCAAATAAATACCCTTTATAAAGACCAACCAATTCCTATTATTTTGCATCAGCACCCCTTTGGCTGACTAATACAATGACTATGCATATGAGCCTTTGTTCTTGAAATTGAAATTTAGCCTGAAGTAATAGGGTGCCTCAGAGTTACCTCCTGAGAGCTTCCTTCTTGCTTAAATGTGGCCTTTCTCTAAATGAAACTCAACACATGAATGCATTACTTTCCCCCCAGCATGGGACATGACTACCGGGGATGAGCCTCTCTGGTACTGAGGGATGACTACCAAGCACCAACTAGCAATGCAACTGGAAAAAGAGCTCACATAAAAGGGGGAAAAGATAAAGACAAATGAGTTTATATGGCTAAGAGGCTTCAAAGTGTGTCGGGAGGTCCTCCCAGTAATAACGCTTATGCACATCTCTTCAGGATCTCATTGACTACCAATGTAGATATTAACTCAAATAGTGGAGCTCCTGAGGGCTCTGGAGACACCCAGGTCCCAAGGTCAGGGCAGATAGCTCCAGAGTTTGGTGCCTTGCCATTGGTCCCTACTTGGGAGTTTGTGCTCCTGAGAGTAACAGTGCTGGATTCAGTTAAGGCTTCCCTACACATGGCTCATCTGTCTCTTCTATTTGAACCTGTACTTGGTGCTGGAGTTGGTAAGTGTACATCCAGAAGACTTAAATCTTTAGGCTATCCATCTGCCAGCTGGGCCCGAGCCTCAGTGGACTTGCTACACCTACTCCCATTTCATTGGATGCATCCAGGACAACTAACAAGGAGGTGAGGATAGACAACCACTATACCAGGGAAAGAAGGAAGCCTACAATTGCAAGCAAGAGAGTCCCTTCCATTGACTGTATAAGATTGAATTCCCCTCTCACTTAGAAGTGGGGTTTACATCATCATCCCAGAATCCTCAAGATTGGGGAATGAACTATGAACTAAATTGGACTTATTGGTAATTTACTATAAACTTATTATGATTCTAACAGTGGAAGAAATTACATTACTGATGTGGAAGCAGTGGCCACTGGAGGCTCTGAGGGCAAGGAGAGAAAAAAGCAGGTGTAATATGGGGGCATTTTTGGAACTTGGGAATCATCCTGAATGAAATTGCAATGACAGATATAGGTCATTATATATCTTCCTATAACATACAGAATTGTGTGGGAGAGGGTGTAAACTACAATGTAAACTATAATCCATGCTCAGTGGCAATTCCCCAAAATGCATTTATCAATTGCAATGAATGTACCACACTAATGAAGAAGGTCATTTATGTTGGAAAATAAGGGAGATATGGGGATCAGGGTATATTGGAATCCCTATACTTTTTATATAATATTTATGAAATCTAAGTATCTTTTAAAAAAATAAAACATATATATATTTTAAAAAATAGACTGGTTTTGGGGAAAATAGTCTAAATGTAAGATACAGGGTATAGTTAGTATAATATTTTCACCATGCTCTTTCATAGTTTGTAAAAAATGTATCACCACAAAGCAAGGAGTTAGTGGAGGCATGATGTGTGGGATACATTCATGATGTCATTCATGTTTATTTTGTAAGTTCACAATTTTAATATACTGTTTATGTATGCTCAGATATGAATGACAAACTTTAATAAAAATATATTTATAGAAAAAAAGAATATACCAGAATCAGAAGAAATTGCCACTGTTCATACAAGATAACAGATCTTACAATGATGAAAGACACAATGAATAATTTTTTTCAAATTTTTAAATTTTTTGTATTTTATTTCTTATTTTCAAAATATTTATTGTATTATTAATTTTATTTGGTTATATTTAGGATTTTAATTTGGAGTACTTTTGGATAACAGAAAGGTCACAACTGCAGCAGGTAGAATCATAGCAACAGGGTGTCTGTAATGCAGGCATGTGTGGGGAGGTCACCCTAGGGGCAACCCTATAAGTCAAATGAATATTTTTAAGTTGTTCATGGGCATTGTCTCAGTGGGTGGGGACCAATACAATAACTGAAATAATATTCAATTCCCATCCTGGGGAGTCCTGCTACATTCTTTAATAGAATGGCAAGAATCCCTCAAGTACTCAGGCAGTGCTGAGTGTAGGAAAATAGGCCATTATGCAAGGCCCTTGATATTGATGATTGTACTTTTGAGGCTTTTCTAATGAAACTGAAACTTAGCCTAGTATTATATATTGCTTAAAATTTATCTCCTGAAAACCATCTCTTTGCTCAAATGTGGTCTCTCTCTAAGTCTAACTCAGCATATAAATGCACTATGTTCCCTCCAGCATGATATATGACTCCCAGGGATGAGTCTCCCTGGCACCAAGGGATTATTACCAAGTGTCAACTAGCAATGCATTGAGAAAGACCTTGAACAAAAGGGGGAAATATTAATTACAAATGAGTTTTTACAGCTAAGAGTTTTCAAATGAGTAGAGAAATATTTCCAGACATCATGATTATGCACATCTCAGCAGGATCTTATTGACTACCGCAGTAAACAGTGCCTCTAACAGCAGTGTTCCTGAGGACTCTAGAGACATCTAGACACTAAAAGCAGGGAGACAAGCTCAGGAAATAGGCATCCTGTCAGTGTGCCTTACTATAGAATCAATGCTTCCCATTGTAAGAGAGTTAGACTCATTTATAGTTTCCCCATGCATGGTTCTTCTCCCTCTTTTAGTTGAACCTATAATTATCATTAAACTTTTGAAATATATGTCCCAGAGACTTAAATCTTTGGTCTGCTCATGTGTCATTTGAGCCCTGAATCTCAGCAGAGATGCAGCATCTACTCTCCAGTTCATTGGACTTACCTAAGACAAATAACAAGTTGATGATGATGAACAATGACAATCCCAAGGAACATAGAGTGTCTGCAACTGCAATCAAGATAGTTCCATCCATCTGTCACATGGGATCTAAACCTTATCTCAATAAGAAACAGAGTGGGAAACACCATTCCAAATCTCTTAAGATTATGGAATGAACAATGTACTAAGCCAGACTTATTATTCCATTTTAGACATTAATATTCTAACAAAGGAAAACTTTTATCATTCATATAAGACACTGGCCACCAGAGATTCAGAGGAGAAGGAGACCAAAGAATACTTTCATGATGGGAACATTTTGGGATATTGGAATTGTCCTGCATGACATTGAAATGATGGATTCAAGCCATTATACATTTTGTCTTAACCTATAAAACTGTG
>JAQZBX010063247.1:0-16726 GCA_029593785.1 Cabassous unicinctus | reverse complement strand
GGGTGCTCTATCCATTGCGCCACACCCGCTTCCTGCCGTGAGGTTGCTGCATCAGCCCACCGCACCGCTCAGGCCGGCGTGCCCTCACAAGGAGGCCTCGGGACGCGAACCCGAGCCTCCCATATGGTAAACGGGGGCTCTATCCACTGAGCCACACCCGCTTCCCTGCTAACATGTTTTGAGGACTGTATTAATTAGGTAATACTAGCTACTGCCACAGAAAACCCCACATCTCAGTGGCTGAGCATTCATTTCTCTCTCATAAATGTTCTCAAAGACTTACTAATGCACCAGGCCCTGTTTGGAGTACTTTATACATATCGACTCATTTAATCCCCACAGCAACCTGTGAGTCAAGGATTTTTATTATCTCCACTTTCAGATGAGGAAACTAAGGGAACTCAGTGAAACCAAGCTGGACCCAGGCAGTCTAGCTACAGTACCTGTGTCTTACCCACTGAATCATACTTCCCAGCATATGTTCACAATTATTTATTCATTCAGAGAAAGTTAAGGAACATTGATTTTGCCTAGGCTGGGAACACAGTGATGAATGAAACAGACAAAAGTCTCTGCCATCATGAAGCTGACACTCTAGTCATTAGAAATTCTATTCCAGTCATCAGCTTTAGTGAAGGTTGCATTCAGCAGTTCATCTACTCACTACTGGATATTGGTGAATGCCTGCTTTGACATTGTGTTAGAAGTTGAACCTGTATTGGTTCTCACCCTCTCTGCAATTACCAAAGAAATATTTAGAGTCAAAAGCCCAGCTGAGCCCTGATTCCATCATTTCCTGGCCACAAGTACTCATTCAGATTGGTTAGCCCCTGAGTCTCTGTTTCTTCACCTATAAAATGGAGATGATAATACCCCTCTTACAGGTCTATGAGAAGTTAAAATGAGCTGCAGTTTCTTCAAGAACCTGGCAGAGGGCCCAGCACCCAGCAGGGGCTCAACCCAGGGGAAATTTCAGAGCTCTTAGGGGCTGCAGATGGGAAAGTAATTTGCAAGCTCCTCTAAAGGGCTGTGGGAAAGTTTTCCAGCATCAGGCTGGGTTTTGCCTTCTTTTGGAAAGCAATCTGCCATTTTTTCACATGCAAAATGCCAGGTGACCCCCAGCTGGGCTGGGGCACAGAGACAGGTTCATCAGCCTTCTCTGTGGCAGTCTCCAGTACAGAATCAAACTTCCGCTGCTCACCAAGCCTCAGCTAATCCTCAGAAGCCTCGGTTCAGAGATGGAAGACAGGGTTTTGAAGTCTTAGGCCTTAGATCTTCTCTGCAGCACTGCGGGTGTATGTGTTTTGATTCACCAGGCAAATGTCCAAACAGACAAAGCGATACCTTCCTTCAGGGGCAGGGGGAGAGGGCTGAGGGAGCTTCAGAAGAGCGAAAAGTCAGGAAGAGGCAGGTGGGTTCTGAGCCCCTGGAAACTCTGGTGTCTCACGCACTCCTTCTCCCCTTGTTTTTCAGGGAACTTCAAAGGTCTGTGCAAGCAAATCGATCACTTCCCAGAGGATGCAGATTATGAAGCTGACACAGCAGAATATTTCCTCCGTGAGTGCACACAATTTTTTATCTAGTCTTTAGAGAGCCAAAGACCAGGCCTGTCTAGAGGTCCATGTAACAGCAGAGGGCAGGAAAAAGCTGACCCTCCCTCCTTTCCACCGTTCTGGAGGCAAAACCTTCATACATGCTGTTCCTTCTGCTTGCAACATCCTTCCCTTCCCTCTTTGTCTGGCACACTCCCACTCATCCCCCTGGTCTCAGCTGAAACATCACCTCCTCAGGGAAGTCCTCCCTTTCTCCTCTGTGGGTTGCCAGAGCATAGTACCTTCATCATGCTGTAGGGTCCTTGTCTATTTGAGCAACCATCCCCCTTGCCATCCTGTCAATTCTGCTGGGGCAGGGACTCTGCCTACCTGGTTCACCATTATATCCCCAGCCCAGTGCCCAACACATAATAAGAGCTTAATAAATATTTCTTGGATAACTGAATGAAGAAACCTATCTGGCAGTGACAGATTGGAACATCTACTGACAAAAACAAAATGAGATTTTTCTTCCCCACAAGTCAAGTCAAAGTTAAATCCTGATGTCACTGCTGCAATCTTAAATCCACCTGAGACATATTATTATCAAGAGAAAGCATTTTGAGGCCTAAAAGAAATTTCTCAAGAATCAGCAAAAACTAACAAGGCAACCCATTCCCTAGAGAAAGGGATTTCCAGGAGAAGGGCTGAGAGTCCTTGACTCCTGGGACGGCAAAGCTTCCCGGAGCAGGAGTGGTGGCGGGCTTTGCTCCAGGCTCTCAGGTCGGCTCTTCCAAAAGAGGTTTGCTCTCCACCCAGGAGCGTCCCCCACTGCTGCTCCCAGGTGCCCTCCTGAGCCACAGGGAGGCCAGGCTGAGGCCTCCCTTTCTCTCCCACGGCAGAGGATCACTTTTATGAAAAATGTAGGAGGCATTTTATTATATGGCTCACTCCTGTCTCTTTCAGTGATTACTCCTCACATCAAACCCAGCTCTCAGGTTAGCCCGGAATCTGGGTTTCATTGAAAAGCCCATAGAACATGAAGTCTGCCAGGCAGCTGGGAAGAGAGAGAAAGGAAGAACATGATGCAATTTATAGATTTTTTAAAAGGGGGAAAAGTATCTTACAATGCTCATCCTTTCCTTTCATGAATTCCCTCAAGAAGCTGCTCTGAAATGGAATTCCTAAAGGGCCATTAGGTTGTCGTGACCAGTTATCCTCTCTGAGGTGCTCATCAAGGCTTCTTGTGAGGTCACAGAAGTATGGTGGGGCTTAAATGTGGATTGAGCGCCTTCTGTATACCAGCCCCTGTGCTCAATGCTGGGAAGACCAAGTTGGATGTGTGAGACACATCCCTGGCCCCATGGAAAACAAAGCCCGGGGGTGGGGGTTAGGGAGAGGACCGTCAGAGAAACAGGGAGACATGTCGTGGTAGAAGAGTGACCGGATATAAGGGTGGAAGGGAACCAGGCACACTCCTGGGGCACAGCTCTCACCTGGAAGAGGACAGCAATGGTGAAACCATTTGGTAGGCAGTAAGCTCCTTGGGACAGGAATTTCCTCCCCTACCAAGCACAGCTCCTGGAATATAGTAGGTGCTCAGTAAATGCTGTTTGTTAAATAAAGGAAAGACATAAGATTTTTCAGAGTCTATTCCTATCTATTCTATATCTCAGTTTCCTTATTGTTAAGGAAAGAAGCGCTAAGGGCATATAGTTCATTTTGGTGTTCCTGGACAAAAGCCTTAAACTTACATTAGCGGTGCAGGATGCTGAGGGTCTCATCTGAGTTGCCTTAATCCAACAAGAATGTTTTTAAGCATCTGTAACAGAGATTGGAAAACTCTTTCTGTAATGGGCCAGAGAGTAAATATTTTAGGCTTGGCGAGTCCCATGGTCTGGGTCCTACTACTCTGCCACCGCAGCATGAAGTCAACCGACACACACCAGTGGGCGTGGCCAGTTCCGAGCTAACTTGATTTAGAACTAGCAGCTGGCTGCACTTGGCACAGTTTGCTGACCTCTGGTTTGTTATTTGCTAGTTCTGGCCTAGGCAGTATCTTTTTTTAAAGATGGAAGCCGTGAATTCCCATTATTCTCTTTGAAGCTTGTCATTTTGTTGGCGAGAGAGGCTAAGAGCCCAGGGATCCTCCGGAAGGATTCCCTGCGCCGCTCTCCCCTCGCCCCACCCTCCTTCTGCCTCAGAAGCCCCTCCCAAGGCCTCCCCTGCGCACACCTCTGTCCCAGCACTTACTGCCCCCTGCTGCCGCCCCACACGACCACGAGCTTCTTGAGGCGGTGCTGTGTCCCGCTCGTTTCCGCATCCCAAGCACCCAGCACAAGACCTGGCTCCAAGTCCGTGCCCAACAAAGCTTTGCTGGCTGAGCAAGTAGGTGACCGGGTGGTGAATAGGTGAAGCACTCAGGTAAATCATGGTTAAGTGCCATAGAGAACAGAGCAGGCGCTCTGGGCGGCTAGAGCCCAGTGAGGTGGGCGGAGCTGTGCCAGGAGGTGGGCGGAGCTGCGCCAAGGTGGGCGGAGCAGCGGCCCAGTGAGGTGGGTGGAGCTGTGCCGGAGGTGGGCGGAGCTGCGCCGGAGGTGGGCGGAGCCTGAGTCGGCTAGGCGATCAGATCTGTCAAAGTGACCTGCACAGCACAACCGCCACATGGGAGGCCGTGAGAGGGGCGCACGCAGCCCCTGACCCTGCCACCTCACCCTCGCCTGGGGGCTGAACCTACTGTTTATGTGGCAGGCAGGGATAGAAGGAAGTGCAGGATGCTGAAGGAGCCTGACGCCCAGTGCTGACCAGAGCAGGCCATTCGGGGAGGGCTCCATAGCCGTGGTGCCACCTGAGCTGAGACTGACTCTAAATGGATTCATTCATTCATTTACTCACTCACTCATCAGATATTTACTAAGCAGTCACTCTGTGCCAGGCACTGTTCTAGGTACCCAGGGGTGAGCAAAACAAAATCGGTGCCTTCCTGAAGTTTCCATTCCAGCAGAGGAAACCAGCAATGAGCAAATGCACAAGTTTCAGAGAGTGCTGTGAAAATCAAAGCAAGGTGACAATTGGAGAGTGCTTGCAGAGCAGAGAGCCGGGAGGGGACGTTGCTTAGACAAGGCGGTCAAGAAGGCCTCTCTGAAGGAAGGGTGGGGAGGAGCACCTGGCCAGGTCGGGTCATAAGAGGGTAAGAATGGAGGCTTGGGCCACAGCGTTAGCCGTAGCTACTCCAGAAGGGAGGAGCTGATTGGGAGGCAGTGTGGACAGGAGCAGGAGGTGGCCAGGCAACTGGGGTGCAGTGGGGCAGGGCACTGCTGGTAGAGGGTGTGGCATTGGGTTTCCAGGCGACAATAGAAGACTGTGAAGAGGGATGGAGGTCCCTGGAGGGTGAATCCAGGAGGGTGGTAAGGGGCTCAGCAAAGAGAAAGACCACGGTCCTGTCTGCCCAGACCAGGCATCTCTAGCTTTGACCTTGTAGGGTCAGCCAGCCATGGAAGGACAGCTGGGAGAAACAAGGTGGGCTCCAGAAAGGCAGCTGGAGCTCCTGCATTCCCGAGGTCAGGGACATAGGCCTCCAGACTCTGCATGCCTTGAGGGTCTGTTCTGAACTAATGCTGTCTCCCCAGTGCCCAGCACAGAGCCTGGCATGGAGCTGGCACCCTTCTAGAATGAACAGAGGCCTGAAGTGTGTAAGTGGGACAGCAGGCCTTACCAGGAGTGCCATGGCTCCTGAGAGACCCTCTAAATGTCTTTTCTTTGAACCTTTGAGGCAAACACCATGGGCACTCAGGAGGACAGGAGAGGTCTGAGCTGCAAGGTGAATATGGGTCCTTTCTGGCTTCGGCAGACCTGGGTTTCAGACGTCAGCTTGGCCTCTTGTGCCTGTCATTCCATGTCTCTGATCCCCGGTCTTTCAGTCTATAAAAATGGGGAAATCCATATTACCAAATAGTATCAATGTGAGAATGAAGGAGAGGCAGAGCTGCCCAACCCCTCCACCCCCACCCCAGAGCCATAAGTGAGCAGAAGTGGGAAGGGAGGGAGCACCCTGGGCAGAGCCTATCCTCCCCTGCCTCCCTGCCAAGAGGCCACACTTGATTACACTTGAACAAGGGCTTGACACCTTCACAGAGATTCACTGGCAACGTGAGAGCAAGACTAGGCAGCAGGAGAGTCCTGCGGGGAAGACGAGAGCCAGGAGTGGATACCTATGGGGGGTAGAAAGCAGCCGAGGCAGGCAGGACCCAGATGAGGATTATTTGGGGGACAAATTTACAGACCATGGCATCAGCACGAGGTAGGAGAACATAATGGCCGGCTTTGGCTCACACTGTCCGGCTTCAAATCTGGCTCTGCCACTTCCCCGTTAACCTACCTGGGCCTTCTGGTAATGGGAAGGATGCTCACTGTTATCTTCCTAGGGCTGTAATGAGATCGAGTGAGTTAGTATGAAAGAGCTCTTCCCGCCATGCCCCACACATAGCAAGCTCTCGGCAGGCGTCAGCTATTACTGTTGCTTATCGTTGCATCGTATGTTACTCAGCAATCGTGCAAAGGATGAAGATTACACGGGCAAGGGAGAGAGACAGTGCTGAGAAGACGGCATAGGTTCTCAATAGGGTGGGTCAGAAAAGGCTCCATGAGAAGCTCCCACTTGAGCAGAGACCTGAAGGAGGTGGTGGAGCAAGTCGAGTCATGCAGATATCCTGGGAAGAGCATCCCAGGCAGAGGAACAAGCTGTGCGAAGCCTCTGAGGCCGGCCTGCTCAGGGAACAGGCTGCCTAAGCCACGGGAGCCGGCGGGTGGAGGCAAGGCCAGGGGAGGCCAGGACTTGGGGGAGGAGAGGCTCCATCTGCCGTGCACGCTAACAGTATCCCTCTGGCTTCTGCTAGAGAACTTCCGGTAGGGGTCTGGGCAGGAGCAGGGGTCCAGTTAGGAGATGACAGCCATAACCCGGCCTAGAAATGCAAGTCCTTGGACCAGAGTGGGAGCGGTGGAGGAGGTTGAGAAGGGGTCGGATTCTCCAGGTATTAGAAAGTAGAGCCGGCAGGAATGACTGACAGCCCGGATGGTGGGGGGGGGCAAGAGAAAGAGGAGTCACAGGTGTCCAAGGGTCCTGGCTGGGAAGACGGCCGAGCAGCACTGCCCTTCCCTGAGGCCAAGCACGAAGGCAGATGCTGGTGTGCGGGAGCTGAGGACTCTGTTTACAGACCGTTTTATGATTTCCGCTATGGATTCTTCACCCCTCCAGACACCAAGGGGAGTAGCTGCAAATAAAGCATCCTCCCCCCACCCTTGCCCAGCCCAGGGCCTGTCCCAGAGTAAGGTCCAGGAGTGTTTGTTGAGTGAGTAAATGAGGTACTCCCTCTCTAGGGCCCCGGTACCTTCGTCCTCTTTCCAGAGTGAGAAGGGAGGTGGATGCTGGGTCTCCAGCTGAGCCACGGCCACCCTCCCCAGCCTCAGAGAACACCCCCTTCCCCTCCTCCAGCCCCACCCCTGGGGGTTTCCTAAGCCTGAGAGGTGTGGAGAGGCCAAGTGTCAAGGTCGGAGCTGGGGTCTTAGAGTGAAAGGGTCTGAATTCAAGTGCGCCGCCGGCACGCACTGGCCCTGTGGCCAGGGGCAAGTTACCGCTTCCGGAGCCCCAGATGACTGTCGGTTCCTTAGGGGGCTCTGAGGATACCAGGAGACAAGGGTCAGGGTAGCGCTTTGTTGGGGCTCCCCAGCTGCCCCCTGGGAAGGGCGTGAGGGACGTCCACCAGGCCTCACCCCCACCCCCTCCACCCCAGCTAAAGTTTTAGGAGTTGCAACGATGCATCATCCCAGCTCCTGCAATGCTACAGTTGGACGTCCAGCCCCACCCTTCCATTTTACAGACAAGGAAACTGGGGCTCTGAGGGGGAAGATGGCTTCGCCCAGCCCAGCACACTTCCCGGGACACCGCCTGCACCCCAGAAAGCATGGGTCAGTGTGCCCCTGGCCGGCGCCCCAGCCCTTCAGCCCCTTCCAGCAAAATTGTTCTGGACGGTGGTTCTGAGAGCCCTTCCCGGGGGTCATCACGGGCGGAGTGGCTACAAGTGCTGTGGCCACCTTCTCCAGTTAGGAAACCGCCGTAGCTGCAACCGCGGCCCACTCACATCCACACAAGTGTTTCAAAAAGCTGTGCCCACCCTTAGCTCACGCCAACACGTGGGCCGTGTCTATTCTGTTCCATTTCGCTCGTTTAAGGGCTGGTTGCAGCACCACACTGATTTCGTGGCCTGGTAGAGTCACAGCCAGCACTTCCCTGAGCAGCGGCCTAGGCCACCCCAGGCCCCTGGGAGACGGCAGCACTGCGCTGTGCCCTGCGGCAGCCGTGGTGCCCGGCACGGTTCCAGGTGCTTAAAACGTGGCCACTCAGTCCCTCCTCATAGCGAAGCTGTGAGCCAGGTGCACTTATTATATCCATACTGCAGGGAGAAACTGAGGCACAGGGCACTCTGCTCTCTCTCTCCTTCTTTCCTCTGTCATCATCATCGTCTCCTCCTCCTCCTTTCACTCTCTTTCTCTCTCTCTATCCTTCTTTCTCGCTGTCTCTCCTTCTCACTTCTCTCCTCTCTCCTCCTCTTTCTTCCCTCTGTCTCTGCCTCTCTCTCTCTCTCTCCTGTCCTCCTCTCCTCCCTTCCTCCCTCTCCCCATCCTCTCTGTCTCTCACACACACACACACACTCATACACACATTCACACCTGCATTTTTTTTACAGCCCACCCCTTTTCCACAGTCGTGGGCTGCACCACCGAGCACAGCGTGAAAGAGGGAGGGATGCCCGAGAGCCTAGACCCTCCTCCCAGCCCAGCACCTCTGTGATTCTATCCCAACAGAATGGCTCAAATCCCAAGTGGGATAACAGACACAGAGAGTTTAGCACTGCGCCCTCAATCCACTGCTTGTGACGACTGCTTTGATTAAAGGCACACTACAGCAGGGGAAGGGTGAGATGGCAGCCTGGCCTGGCTGAGGACCCCGGGGAGAGGCCTTGGGAGGCCGCAAGCCCATCAAAGATGGACAGGACCTTAGAAGTCATCTAGCCATCCCCGTGAGAGCGTGGATCTGAGGCTCAAAAGGGAGGCACATAAGTTCAGGCCCCAAGGAGAACCAGGCAAAGGCTGAGGACCAGGCCTAGGTCTCCTGACCACCCACCCCCATGCCCCACCCTCCTCCTCTGTCAGACCCAGAGAAGGGCCCTCGGCAGGCCCCACTCTCCAACTGCCCAAGGGGGACAGGACACCCATAGGATCTGGGGCCCACTGGGAGACCAGATGCTGGCAAACAGAAGGATTGCAGGCACCCCCTCCAGAAGGTCTTCCCTGGCCACCTCAGCAAGCTGCCACCTCCCTCCTGGGCACTTAGGAGACTCTTCATTTCTGTCACCAGCATGGAAGATAATAAATTCCTCAAAGTTGAACAACACTCTGCCATTTCAAAAGCTTCCACATTCTTCTTCCTATTTGTTTATTGCAAGCCTTTAAAGTGGACCGAATTATGGTTTCCATTTCCATTTTACAAACCAGGAAGTGAAGGAGGCAGGGAAGCAAAGTGATTTGCCCAAGGTCTTCTCGAGCTGAGCGCTAAACATTGGGGCTCCCCAAGCCTTGGGCCTGAGCCTCTTCCATGGGCAAGTTCTTCTGTGCATACCTCCGTGTTTATAATTTCCATGTCATAGCTTCAGCCCAGAAAGCAACTTTGGTCTTCCTCCCTTCCCTCTCTCCCTAGACGTGGGTTTCTTCCAGTCTCCATAAATTGTTTCATCCACCCAAGCCAGCAAGCTAAAACCTAGAGGTTATCCTTGCTGCCATCCTCTTTCCCACCCATATCCATTCATTCACCTCTCAAACATCTCTCAAATCCATGCAACTCTCTCCATTCCCTTTGTACCCACCCTGGTCCAAGCCACCATCATCTCTTGTCTGATCAGCTGCGGGAGACTTCTCCCTGCTTCCCCCTGGCTACCCTTGGCCCCTCCAGTCCATGTGCTTCTTAAGATGCAATTCAGATCACGGCACCCTGCTGCTTCAAGCCCTTTCATGTCTCCCATTGCTCCTTAGGAGAAAGGTAAGCTGTTTAGAATGACCCACAAGGCCCCAGGTGACCCTGCACGGCCTGGCCCCTGCCTGTCTCTTCTCACTTAGGGCTCCCTGAGCCCCTCCATCAGCGCTTTTTGATCCAACCCTTCTTTCGATCCCCTGGACAAGCCGTGATCCCTCTGGCCACTGTTCATTTCGTGCTTTCCATGCCCCTGCCTCTATTCTGCCTAGAGAACTTCTCTTTATCCATCAGATGTCAGCCCAAACATCACCCCCTCGGGGGAGCCCTCCTTGGCCCCCACACGAGGTGGGATACTGCTGAGAGGCAGGGAAGTGTAGGGCCTAAAAACAGGGGAGCGCAGTAGTTAGATACCTGGGCCCTAGCATCATACAGCATGAGTTCACAAACCCAGCTCCTCCATCTCCCCGCTGGGTAATTTTGGACAAATGACATCCTTTCTGTGCCTCATTTTTAGCCTCTGTATAATGGGGATAATTAAAGTGCTTACTTCATAGAGTTCTAATGAGAACTGATGAGTTAATATTTGTATGGTGCTCGGCATGGCGCCCAGCATATACTGAGCACTCAGCGGACATTAGCCATCTACGTGTGACCCTAGCCTGTGACCTGCTCTCGTCGCGCCATGTGGGTACCTTTCTTTCACAGCTCTTTGTCCTGGTTGGTAGCTAGACATGTATTCGTGTTATCTGATGACACGTATCTCCCTCATGAGAACTTAAGTTCTAGAAAGACACGGACCAGGCCTGTTTCTGCTCCTTTCTGTCTCCCAGGCCCAGCCCAGAACCTGAAGCTATGGCGGCACCCAGTCTACATTTGTTCAGCCCAAATCTCCCACACACGGCAGAGTTTCTTCCTCTCCACTCTGTGAGGCCTGTCCCCACCACAGTGTATGACTCTCTAGGCCAGGGGTGGCAAACTACAGCCAACAGGCCAAGCCCGGCCCGCCGCCTGTTTTTGTAAATTAAGTTCTATTGGGACACAGCCATGCTTACTGTTTACATAGGGTCTGTGACTGCTTTCCTGCTGCAGCGGCAGAGTTGAGTCGTTGCACCCAAGACCGCATGGCCTGCAAAACCAAAAATACTTAACCATCTGTCCCTTTACAGAAAAAGCTGCTGATGCCTGCTCTGGGTATTTGTAAGCTTCTTGAAGCCAAGACCCAAGGCTGCATGGGGTTGGTATGAGGATGAAAAAGGTCAATCCATGCAAGATGCTGAGAACAGGGCCTGCCACTCTGGAGGAGCTCCATAAGTTCACGCAGGTATAGCATAGGCCCATATGCTTACTCAGAGAGAGCAATAAGCATTTACTCAATGAATCCACGGTGGATACATCAGATGGTCCTGCTCCTCGTGATACGTGTGGGTGCCAAGACCAGGCTCAGTGGGAGGTGGGGACCACTCACGAGCAAGTTGTCTTAAATGAAGGGGGAGGGACATCAGAAATAATGACAATCGCTACCTTTACTAAACATCTTCTGCTACTAGGAACCATGTGGATGTTATCCAATCCCTACAACAGCGCTGCTCAAACTTCCATTATGTACAAATCCACTAGGGATCTTGTGAAAATGCAGATTCTGAATCAGTAGGTCAGCGGTGGGCCTGAGAGTTTGCATTTCTAACAAGTTCCCCCGTGAGGCCCACGCTGTGGTCTTTGAACAGTGAAGCCTTACCATTTTCCCATTTCAAAGGATAGGGAAACTGAGGCTTAGAGGTAAAGACCTTTGTCCAAAGTCACCCAGTCAGTGAGTGACAAAGCCAGGTTTAAACTCGGGTGTAACTAACTCCAAACTCCCCATTCTATCTGAGACCTAGCATTGCCTAGCAAGAGAGACCCCCATGGCGAGACGTCTGAACGTGGGACTCTCCACCTGCTCTTAGACCAGCTTCCTTCCCAGCCTGGATCTGGACCCTGCGAAGTCCAGCCTTCCTGGCCGTGTTGCTACGTTTACGGCAGACCTCCACCCCCGATGCTTTCTCTCTGGGCAAAGAGGCCTCTTCCGGGGGAGGCTGATATTTGGGTTTACTCTGCTGGGCTGAAGAGGCTCGTCTGTATTCCCCCCTGTGCCATTATTTAGAGCATATCATAAGCTGCTTCAGTACCTTCTAAAGCCGTTCTGTGTCCTCCACGTTGCTCTTTACTGGCTGCAACACAGCAGGCCTCTCACTCCTGTCCTCCTCCATCTTCTTCGCACATGCTGGGCTCTCCTTGCACACACACATGCATACACATGCATACACACAGATAAATGCACACACATACACACACAGCACCCAAGCTCCCTCTACACACGGCACTCCCTTCTGCTGGCAGGAAGGCTAAGCTGGGGCATCGGGGCTCCCCATCAGATTGGATGGAACTGGAAACATCAGCCCCTGGGCCCCCAGGAGACCATCTGCTCTGAGGGCTCACCAGGGAGCGGCAGTATGGTCTGGGCCTCCCAAGTGCAGGCAGACTGTGGACAGGAAGAGCCCGCTTGCTTGGAGGGAGGGGCCCAGAGCCCTCCCTTCCTCATCTGAGCAGCTGCCTTGGGCAGGTCATCTCACCTCTTCTGAACCTGTTTTCTTGTCTGCAAATCAGGGCGAAAAACACACCCTGTGGGGCTATAGGAGGATTAACTTATATAATGTATGTTAGGCACCTGCTCAACACACAGCACCAAGTAGGTGCTTAATGAATGTTACCTCTCTTCTCCTGGGTCTTCAATAAGCTCTCACCATCCCCATGTGCTTATGAAAATGAGAATTACAGCGGCTTTGAGTGTGCATGTACGTGTGGGCGGGCATGTGCTGGTGTGACTGGACTGGAGGGACAAGTTGGGGACACTTTGCATTATCTTAGCAAATGATTTGCAGGCAAAGAACAGCCCCACTCAGGGCTGGGGAGGGGCAGCCCCGTCAGAGGGAGAAAGAAGAGCTCTGAGAGGGAGAGCTTGCTCTCCCCAGCTGCCTCCAGCCTCTCCTCCTCTGACTCCTGCTTCTGTACGTGCAGTTCAGTTTTGCCCCATATCCCCCCAATATAATCCACTCATGCAACGACATTAGTCAGCAGTGTAGCCTTTACTGAAGATTCTTGGGGGAAACAGAGGAAGGGTTTTTACACCACACATATCACAGAAAACTGCCTATATTCGTTTCCTAGGGCACTGTAACAAATTTACCACAACCTCGATGACTTAAAACAATAGAAATTTATTGTCTCATGGTTCCGGGGAGCAGAAATCTCAAATCAAGATGTCAGCAGGGGTACGGTCCCTCCAAAAAACTCTAGGGGGAAGGTCCTTCCTTGCTTCGTCCAGCTTCTGGAGGCTCCTGGCATTCCTTCGCTCGTGGCAGCACCACTCCAGAAGCTGCCTCCGTCTTCCCATGGCCTTCTCACTGAGTCTCCACGTGTCCTTTACTGTCTCTTATAAGAACAGGCTCTGGTTTTAGGGCCCAGCCTAATCCAGTATGATCTCATCTAGACCCTCACCTTAATTATGTCCACAAAGACTCTATTTCCAAATACGGTCACAGTCTGAGGCTCTGGGTGGACAGGAATCGGGAGGGGCCACGATTCAGCCTACTCCACTGCCAAAAAGTCTTTAGAGAAGTCTCCTCTCCGGAGACGAAGAGGCTCTACTCCAGAAGGGGCAGGGGCAGGGAGGAGGGGGAGGCTCTGCTCCTCCCAAACATACGATCCTCTGGCGAGCAGGGCTCCACTTCCTGAGAGGCTGTAAAGCACCAAAGCAGTTAAAGACAGCACCCTTCTCCTCTACGCTAGCCTGGGGACAGCGCTGCAGGCCGACTGGCCCACATCTCCCAGGACAGGGAGTAAAGGCTTGAGGGCACTCGCTGCCTATTGGAAATTGGATAGAAAAAGATACTTGACTAACTTTCCAAAGGCTATTTGTTCCTGACCCCATTCTGACGGTGCTCCCCCACGTGCACGCCCAGGCCTCCCCCGGCCTCACCCCACGCGGGCTTCCCTCAGCACTCAGCTGTGTGGGCCCCCTCTGCCGCCCCGGGCTCCCACACACAGGGCCTGCCAGCCCTCCCCCTCCATCGATTTCTCACTTTTCATAAAATATTATTTTCTTCTCCTGCCCTGCTTGTCAGTCCTTCCTTCTTACCTCATCCTGAGGATTTTGTGTTTTACTATTTTTTGAACTTTCCTTTTTCTTTCCCATGTGTCTGCTTCTTCCTCTTTCTGGACCAACATGCCACACTTAGTCACTCGGTGAGCTCATATTAGAGACCTGCCATGTCCTGGGCACTGAACTAGGTCCTGGGGACAGAGAGAATGAAGACAGGGAACTAAAAAAAAGACCCCAGTTTTTGCTCCCATGGGCCCCCACTTGTAGTGGAAGCCTACATCTAAGCAAGGTATTTATAACTATCATTTATTGAATTTTACTATTTGTTCCAGAAACATATCTAAGTGCATTATTGGAGTCAACTCATTTACTCTCACACCAATCCTGTAAGGCAGGCACTATTACCATCCCCCATCTTATAGACAAGAAACTGAGGCACAGAGAGGTGAAATAACTTACCCAAACTTACACAGCTAATAGACACGAGAGCCAGACTCAAATTCAAGCCGTGTGGTTCCACTCCTCCACTTCACCATACTGCTCTTTAATGTGTCCCAAGGCCCCAAAGCCCAGAAGGGGGCGCTAATAACTTTGTCTAGGGAAGGCTCCACAGTGGAGGGGACTTTGAACTGGGTTTTGATGGGTGAATAGAAGTTCACTGAGTGAAGCAGAGCAGGATAGACATTCCAGTAAGAATGCTCAGTATGTCAAAAGTCAGAAGCATGAAAAGACATGGCCTATGTCATGGGAAGTTTGTTATGGCCTGGAGGGAGGGAGACATGGGGACCAAGAGGCACGAGGCTGGCAGGAGGGCAAAGGCCAAGCCCCCCAGGGTCCTGTATGCAGAGGTGAGATCCTTGAGTTTGGTCCTGGAGGCAGGGGGTAGCCCCTGAAGGGCTGTGAGCTGAGCAGTGGCTTGCTTGTTCTCCCCATTCCGCCCCTCCCCCCCATAGCATTGCTAAGCACTCTTGCCTCAGGGCTATACCCACACACCCCCTCTCCTCTGGGCTGCCCTCTCACCTCCCGCCCACATCCCTCGGTCTCATGGCCATGCTGTTCTCTCTCCCTGCCTCTCCATGTTCCGCAGGGGCCGTGAGGGCCTCCAGTATTTTCCCCATCCTGAGTGTGATTCTGCTTTTCATGGGTGGACTGTGCATCGCAGCCAGCGAGTTCTACAAGACCCGACACAACATCATCCTGAGTGCCGGCATCTTCTTCGTGTCTGCAGGTAATGGTCACTGGGCAGACAGGTGGGAGTCAGGGCCCTCCAGCGGGCAGAGGTTGGGTTTGGGGTGCTCAGTGGCTGGGAGGACCCAGCAGAGAGAGGAGAGGGAGGAGAGGAATCTCCAGGCCTTCCAACAGGATGTGTCCAGAAGAATGGTCACACTGGGGCTCCTGCCCCATAGCAACATCCAGACCCCCCACCAAGCCCTCCAGGAACATCCCTGGACCCCATCCCTTGGCCTGATGGCCCATCTTCCCCTCACTGCTTAGGAAAGGGCCAAAATCCTGGGTCCCTCTCAGAGTACGGGACCTCTCCCCACTTGCCCTCTCCCCTCTGGGTACAAGTGGACCTATGAGGACTCTGGAGAGGGGGACATGGATTGTAGATGATCAAGTGGCCTCGCTGTTCCCCAAACCCCTGCGTAGGCCCGGCTCCATCCCAAGGGAGAGCTCGCCCCGCTGACCCACCCAGCCAGCACGTGAAGCCAGATTTCTGAGCCCCATTATGAGATGAATCACGCTTGCTTCAGATGCCACAAAAACTACCTGGGCTGGAGCATGCACCATTTAATAAGAATGACTAGCGTTTCAGAAGAGCTTTCATAAGTCTGAGCTCATTGAATCCCCTCCATGACCCTAAAGGGGTAAGTCCTGTCATTACTCCCATTTTTCAGAACACCAGTTAAGGTCAAGTTAACTTGCCAAAGGCCATACACAGCTATCAGGTGGCAGAGCCAGGCTCCAGCCCAGGCACTCCGGCTCTGGAAGCCATTCGAACCCCTCTGCTACACCAAGTTCAAATCCCTGTGTGGCCTTGAGCAACTTACTCATCCTCTCCGCCTCTGTTTCCCCATCTGTAAAGCCCTGAGCCCAGGAAAGGCAGGAGCAAAGGCTAATATGACTGCGGCATGCCTTGCAGCATGCTTCTTTCTGCTCTCCCCTCTTCCCATGTCTGTCTCCATGTGCTCTTCCTTTTGTGACTCTCCAAATGGAATGATGAACTATTCCATGGGACACCTGACAGTGTCACGCTGCACCAGCCAGTTCCCTGGCCACTGACATGCTGGGGAGGGAGGGGGGCTACCCGCTGCCCCTGTCCTTTAACCCTGCCCGGCCCTGCTCCCCCTTAGACACTAACCAGCCCTCCCTCTGCCTCCGCCCCGCCCATGCCCACCCCTGTCCACAGGGCTGAGTAACATCATCGGCATCATAGTGTACATCTCTGCCAATGCTGGAGACCCCTCCAAGAGCGACTCCAAAAAGAACAGCTACTCGTACGGCTGGTCCTTCTACTTCGGCGCCCTGTCCTTCATCATTGCCGAGATGGTCGGCGTGCTGGCCGTGCACATGTTCATCGACCGGCACAAACAGCTGCGGGCCACGGCCCGCGCCACGGACTACCTCCAGGCCTCGGCGATCACCCGCATCCCCAGCTACCGCTACCGCTACCAGCGCCGCAGCCGCTCCAGCTCCCGCTCCACGGAGCCCTCACACTCCAGGGACGCGTCCCCCGTGGGTATCAAGGGCTTCAACACCCTGCCGTCCACGGAGATCTCCATGTACACGCTCAGCAGGGACCCCCTGAAGGCCGCCACCACGCCCACCGCCACCTACAACTCCGACAGGGATAACAGCTTCCTCCAAGTCCACAACTGTATCCAGAAGGAGAACAAGGACTCTCTCCACACCAACACAGCCAACCGCCGGACCACCCCCGTGTGAAGCCCGCGGGGGCCACGCGGGTGCCAGGCCTCGGCCGGGGTGCGGGGGGCTGGGGGGGCGGTAGGAGGGGTGCGGCCCGCGGGG
>JAQZBX010063246.1:0-16726 GCA_029593785.1 Cabassous unicinctus | reverse complement strand
GGGAGAATTCAACTATGGACCAAAGTAAACCTATTATTATACTAGTAATGGAAGAACTTGTAACATTGATATAAAGATAGTGGTCATCAGAGATTCTGAGAGGAAGGAGGGGGAAGAATAGGTAAAATGGGGCATTTTGGGGGCATTGGAATTGTTTTGAATGATATTGCAATGAAGGATACAGGCCATTATACATTTTGTTAAAACCTATAACTGTAAGTGCAAAGTGTAAACAATAATGTAAATTATAGGCCATGATTAGTGACAATGCTTCAACATTTGTTCATCAATTGTAACACATGTACCACACTAATGAAAGATGTTATTAATTGGGGAAAATGTGAGATGGGGAGGAGCTGGGGCATCTGGGAATCTGCTATATTTTTTATGTAACTTTTTGGGAATCTAACACTTCTTTAAAAATAAAGTTAAAAATATTTATAAAATAATAATAATAATAGAAATTTAAATTATGTCTTAATTTGCCAGAGCTGCTATCACAAATACCACCAACTGGTTTTGGCTTAGCAACAGGAATTTATTGGCTTATATTTTGATGGCAGAAGTCCCAAATCAAGATATGGGCAGAGCTACCAGCCAGAGCTGGACCAGAGGCTGCATGAGTTTCAGGAGACTCGGAGGCAGATCAAAGACAGTGCATCACCAACAAGAAACGTCCTCAAACAGCATTTTAATGATTTAAAGGGAATCCTTGGGAAGCTCCTGGATAAGTGATTGATGACCCTTTTGCAAGAAGTGGACATGATTGAGCAGGAGACAATTAAGCCACTTGATTTGCCAGAAGATCATTGAGCATGCCTTAACACTGCAGAGGACTTAGTCTGAGAGGGTGAGATCACCATAATGGGGGGTGTAGGAGAACAGAATAAGAAACTGTGAAGCTTTATCAAAAAGTACTCTCATATTCAGTCAGACAGCTTACAAGAAGTGTTGTTACTGGTTGATGTGCATTGTTTGCTGAATTGTATAACTCAATTCTTAACATAGCTAAAGATCACATTTTTAACCAGGAAAGGGTGGCACCTCACCCACCAGGATAGTTAGAATAACTAATAGAGAAACCAGGAGGAATCATAGTATGGTGGTATAATGGTGATGACTACATTGCAGCCCAAGATTGCAGGCTCCAGTTCCATAAATGTACTTCAAATCATTTTGAGGATGTATCTGTAGGCTCTGAAACTTAATTCACAGTGTTGCACATAGACCTCAATGTTGATTATCAGTTCAGTTTGTGCCCGAGGAGATTTCCAACAGGAATGAATTCCTTGGAGTGTCCCCCAGATAGGTCACTTTACATTGGTACCTCATGAATGGACAGCAGTCTTTGAAGGATACAGTGAGCAGGCCAAGAAAATAACACTACAGAATGAACTGAATCAACAGGTGTTCTCTACTACAGCACTCCAATTTATTTTTGTGGGCAGACATTAACATTCAGAGTTGAAACCATAGGACAATCAGACAGAAGAGACACTACAGGAGTATGTGCAGAAAAACAGTATGACTATGACTCTTTGCAGCAGGATCAAGCAGTGTGCATTAGTACAAAGAGTGCAGTTTTTTGTTAATGGAAAATAAATGACTAATCATTTGCCTGCAGATACTTCTGGATTCATTGTCACATTTGACATTGAAGGTGTGACTCTAGGAAATAACAATGAAGGTAGAAACCTCAAGCTTTGAGTAACTATTAATGCATATAACAGAGAAGTGTTTTTTGATTGATTACATGATCAATCATGTAGTTCTCTTTAATTTGGATGCTCATTTTCCTAAATTGATGGAAAGTGTTAGTATGTTAGATTTTGGGATAACTGGCTTTGGTTTGCAGGGCTTTAACATAGCTGTTCTGTTTAGTTATAATTGATAAAAATAGTTGGATTCATCTCTCAGGCAACTGGAAATGAAAAATGTTTACTGAATTCATTGTGGAATATTTAAGCAATAAGATACTTGAATTTTGTGGACAAAACCATAATGCAGCCAATTTTATTTTTAGCGTAGTGCCAATTGAAATACCACATCACAATAAACATCAAATTGTTTTAACAATGGTTATTTTAATAGAAAAGGTTAAGATATTATTATTTTATTAAATCTCTGATATAAAAACAGAAATGTAAGTAAGGAATGGGTTAAGAATTGTGAACTAATAGTAAAGAATGTGCAGGTGCCTGGAGTCTTCTTCCCATAGACATCAACGAATGTTAACCTGGGTCTGGTCAGTGGGAAGCTCTGCTTGAAGGCCATGCCTGCAGGCACAGAGGTAGCTATGTCAAAACTTTCCCATGCACAGATTGCAAGATTGGCAAGAGTTCTGAGATTCAGAATCCCTTAAAAGGGACAGCCCCAAAACTGCCAGTGGAAGTTGAACCCAGGAAAGGACATTCTGCTTGGTGTTGTGAACCTGGTATTTTATTTTACCCAAGGCCTGGTGTTGTATTGTACCCAGAACCTGGTGTTGTATTTTACCAAAGGCCTGGTGTTGTATTTTACCAAAGGCCTGGTGTTGTATTGTACCCTGGGAAGAGCTGTTGCTAGTTTGCTTTACCCAGGTGTTGTTTCCAATCAGGACTCTGGTAGGCTGTTGAACAAGACTTCCCCACCTTGTGAAGGAACAGATGTTGAGTTTTCCTTCAGTTTGGTGAGTATTTGTAAATATACTCTCTCTCTTTCCTTTGTACTATCTAATTGGTTTAGTGCATTATATTGTGAGTAATCAATAATTGTGATTATTTGACTGCTTGTTAATGTTAGATATAGATTGCTAGTCTTTGGTGGGTGATTGTACATATACTTTCATCTTTCCTTTGTGTTATCTAATTAACCCATTTCTCTTCATTATATTGTTACTATTCGATTACTGTGGTTGCTTGATGTAAATTCTTGCAAGTATTCTCCATTTAGCTAAATAAAGCTCTCTTTTAGTTAATATTCTAAGTTTCTGCCTCTTCCTTCACAGAACAATCTCCATCTTTTAAGGATCCACAGCCATGTAAAAGTAGAATAAAACAACAGGAATAGACTAGATAGAAGTCAGAGTTCTGTAACGTGCATTCATTTATGTGCTTTCCACAAGAGTATGTTGAATATTCACTCCATGTCAGGTACTTTGTAAGCAGTGTTGACTTTAATCTTATGTTCAATAATCTCTATGCCCCAAAAGCATTATAATGATTGCATTTTAAAAATCCTGAGCAAATGTCTAAGAGCCAAAGTATTTTCTTTCATTTTCTTTGCATTTTTATTTAAGATAGGCTAGAGAATTTTTACAGGGTAGAACTCTTTATGGGAGTAGCAAACACAGCAGTGTTAGCCATTTCACAGGTATGTATTATGCACATGTGCATATCCAGTCTCAGTGATATGCATGCACCATTTTTAACATATGACCTGCAGTTTAGCATCAGTTTGATAAATGGCCTTTAGGGAACCAAACCAATATAGTGTATATATTTGACATATTTTTTGAAAACTTAAATTGGGTAAAATATTTATTTGATGAACTTAGTATGTAAAAATGATGGTTTTAACTTGCTATATCAACCTACAGATTTTTTTTTTTTAGGAGGAACTGGGGATTGGACCCAAGACCTCATACATGGGAAGCAGGCCCATAACCACTGAACTACATCCACTCCACAGCCTGCAGATTTCTAATGTGAATTTTTTGTAATTTTTACCAATAGGAAAGTGTTTAGAAAAGCAAGTTAGTAATTTTTTGTAAAATAATTTATTTGGGAATTCAGATTTCCTGTGGATAATCATGACCTTTTTTCCCTTACATTTTATGTTAAGTTAGCCTTTCACTTTGGTTAGTGGTTGATAAAAAGACGTGCTAGAATGGAGATGCCTTGTCCAGCTGTCTGAAGCAAAAAAACAAAGCAACACACTAAAATTCATATATATGTGTTTTTTCCATGAGATTTTATGTATCCAACTTTAATCTTTTTTTCTATATTAACCACATACTGTTCAATAGAAGAGGAAAGGGGCTTCTTGTGGCTCATCGTTTTAATTCAGACTTCACTGTAAGGTATGAAAGGATAACTTGCCCTTTCTTATATTCTACATATTTGATACTAAGCATTGTACCTGACACATAACATGTGCACAATAACTGTAGGGTGGAATGAAATATATATATATATAGTTTAATAAAAAAGCCCCAAAATATATGATGCAACATTAACATAATTGAAGGGAGAAATAGACAATTCTATAATAATAGTATGAGACTTCAATACACCATTTCAATTGTTTCAATAGTTGTTAGACTATCTAGACAGATGATCAATAAGGATATAGAGGACTTGAACAGCAGTAGAAACCAACTAGACCTAAAAGCTATATCTAAAACTCTCCACCCAACATCAGAATACTCATTATTCTCAAGTTTATGTGAATTATTCTCCAGGATATGTCATATATATTAAGTCTCAAAACAAATCTCAATTGAAGATTGGAATCAGACCTAGTATCTTCTAAGACAAAAATAGAATGAAGCTGGAAATCAATAACAGAAGGAAAACTGGAAAATTTATAAATATGTGGAAATTAAACAGCAAACTTTTAAACAACAAATGGGTCAAAGAAGAAATCACAAAGGGAATTTGAAAGTGAATAGAAATGAATGAAAATGGAAACTCAATATACCCAAATGTATGGGATACAAGGAAAGCAGCACTCACAGGGAAATTTAAGCTGTAAATATCTACATTAAAAAAGATGAAAGCTCCCAAATCAATAACCTAATTTCACACCTTGAGGAACTAGAAAAAGAAGAACAAACTAAACTGAAAGTTAATAGAAGGAAAGAAATAATAAAGATTAGGGTAGAGATAAATGAAATAGAGAATAGAAAAATGATAGAGAGAATCAATGAAACCAAAATAATGGTACTTTGACAAACCTTTAGCTAGACTGATAACAAGAAGGACAGAGAAGATGCAAATAACTAAAATCAGAAATGAAAATAAGATATTGCTATTGACCTAACAGAAATAAAAAAGATTACAAGATAGTACTATAAACAATAGTACAACACCAGCAAATTCAATAATCTATATAAAATGGCCAAATTCTTTGAAACATACAAATCACCTGAATGGACTAAAGAAAAGGAGAAAATCTCAACAGACCAGTAACAAGTAAAAATATTGAGTCAGTAATCATAAACCTCCCAAAAAAGAAAATT
This sequence comes from Cabassous unicinctus, assembly GCA_029593785.1. Taxonomy (NCBI): domain Eukaryota; kingdom Metazoa; phylum Chordata; class Mammalia; order Cingulata; family Chlamyphoridae; genus Cabassous; species Cabassous unicinctus. The sequence goes on along the minus strand of JAQZBX010063246.1, from coordinate 11,505 downwards.
CTGAAATAGATTACTTCACTGATGAATTCTACCAAACATTCAAAGGAGAATTAATGTGAGTTCTCAAACTTTTCCAAAAAATTTAAGAGCAGGGAACACTTCCTAACTCATTTTTTGCGGTCAGCAACTCTATTTACATTGCCTTCTAAAAAGAATAAAATATCTAGTAATAAATTTAACTAACAAGGAGAAATACATACACTGAAAACAACAAAACATTGCTGGAAGAAATGAAAGAAGACCTTAAAAATGGAAAGGCAACCCATGCTCATGGATTGGAAGATTTTATATTCTTAAGATGTCAATACTATCCAACAAGATCTGCAGATTCAACACAACCTCTATCAAAATTCAAGTAGCCATTTTTCTGCAGAAATAGAAAAGAAAGCTTCAATCATGTCAAATTGCTGCCCAAGCAGCAAGCAGATTTATAGACTGAAGGTGAGTTGACCAGTGAAAACCAGACTAAATCAGGTGACCCAGATGCTTCAGCTGATGTTAGCAGAGCTGTCCAGTTAGTCCAACAATTAAAAATATTAAAATCCTTATGTAGCAAAGCATTGAAATTTTGTTTGTTTTTGTTATGCATCAATAGCTAAATTAGGCAAAACTGAAGATTGTCATGAATAACAAATTCAAGTCATAGACAACACTTTCTGAAATGTGCAGTTTTTAATTTTCATTTTTTGTGTCAATATATGGAGAGTAAATAAAATTTATATTAACAAAATTTAACCAAACCATATTTGCACCTTGTAATGTATTATTGAATGACTAAGTGTTGAATAGCTCTTAGTTTATTATATTTCACTGTGAAGTATCTCCATTCATTGCAAGATATAAATTTTTAGAATAACACTATAAACCTGTTCTGAATGACTTCAAAAGAATGGAATATTTTCCTGAGCAACTACATGGTCATGTGTACTAACTCAGAAATCTTTATATGCAAAAGTCTAAGTCTAGAGGCAATTTAAATGCTGTGAGATTTAATTTAATTAAGGGTTACTTATGATTTTACAGATTTACAAAACTTTAAACAGATGTTGAGTAGATCAATCAACTAGGAACTTCATTAGACAAATGTATTGCTTTGCTTTTTGACATTGGAATTTGAATAATTAAAACTACTAGAAGACTTGGATGTTTCTCCATATTGCTCTTGAAAATGAAAAAGTAAATTTTTACCAACTTTATATTTCGTGACAGCATAATTTTTTATTGATTAATTTTTGGATGGTCTCCTTCATATCTTTGTTCCTGAGGCTGTGTATCAGAGCGTTCAACATGGGGATGACCACTGTGTAAAAGACAGAAGTCACCTTGACTTCTTTTGGAGTTAGGAACACAGTAGAGAAATAAGATTGTTCCATGGAAGATGGTAATGGCAGTTAGGTGTGAGGCACACATGGAACAGGCTTTGTAGTGCCCCCTAGTTGAGGTCATCTTCATGATAACGATAAAAATGAAAACATAGGAAGTAAAAATGATCATCAAGCTGCTGATTTCATTGAATGTGGCTAACACTAACATGATCATCTGGCTAATGTAGGAGTCAGAGCAGGACACAGCAACAATTGCGGCTTGCTCACAGACAACATTATTTATGATATTATATCTTCTGAAAGATAATTCCAATAGAAAGTATGTAAGTATTAGGGAACACACTATACCCCAAGAGTATGAGAAAGCAACCAATAAGCAACATAACTTCTGGGAGACTACAACCATCTAGAGCAGAGGTTTACAAACTGCCACAAACCTATCATATGCCATTACTGCCAACATGAATGTTTCCATCACTGCACATAGGCATTCAAAGAAGAACTCCATGATGCACACTGTGAAAGAGATGGTTCTTTCTTCCACAACCAAGTTTTCTAAGAGTTTGGGTATAACTACCATGGAGTAATAGAAATCAAGAAAGAACAACTGGCTGAGATGAAAGTACGTAGGGGTGTGGAGTTTAGGCTGATGATGACAATCATGCCAAGGTTCCCCATCACAGTGACTGCGTAGATGGTCAGGAAAATCAGGAAGAGGGTCACTTGGAGGTCTGGGTATTCTGAGAAACCCAAGAGGTTGAATGTGGCTCCAGCACTCTGATTCCCTTGGTTACTGTGGACAAAATAGGAAAATTGATCCAGCGTAGCAAAACTTAAATTAGCAGGGTAAAATGAAGAAATTTGAAAGGCTTAGTCAGTCTCCATAAATAATGTTGTGGTTGATACTTGATTGGCTCTGTGGCATTATTTCAAAAGTTAGAACTTATTAATAGCACAAGATTACAGTGAGTACAATCTGTATGAGTGGATTTATGAAGATAAACATTATGAACAGAATCTACTATATTTCAAATAATCAGACTTATTATCACCAGACACAGGTAGCTTCCAGAGAACAGCCAATCTGGCTCTTATATTAATCTGAGTTTAGTAAAATAATACTTGTATTGAAGGAAATATATACCATGAATATCCCTACCTCACCTCTTAAGCTAATAGACAGTTCATTAGAACTTCTAAATAAATTTAAAAATGTTAACTACACAGTAAGATGGTCCAATTACAATTTTCTTGGTTGTTCTATTTTCCTTTTCAGTTCTATCCTCATGGCTAGTAACCCAATACTCTCAATATAATCTAGAGCTAGTCTAAAGAAGAAAACTGGACTGATTCATTCATGTTAAACTAATTTCAAAAAGTTTAAAATCATTCTCCATTCAATAATATATTATTCGTAAACAGGTGCTTACTCCAAAATATGATTGTGATGGCAGTGATAAAAATAGTTGAAGCAATAGTTGAACCAAAAGCTCTTATTTTTCCTAAAGTGTCAAATTAAGATGGGTAAGTGACAAACAGTAAGAACCCTGTGAGTATTGGACACGATGTATAAATTTCAGGCTTCAGCAAGAATACATTCTGCCATTCTGAATCAAGTTTTAAGCTTTACCAAGGACAAGTGTCAGGCTAAAGAGCCATTACAAACAGGACCATAACATTCCTGGTGCCACTAGGACAAGAACCTCAGGCATGAGCACTGTGTTCCCATTAACATGTGCAGTTGAATGGGATCATTTTGTGCATCTGATGTTCACAATCTTTCTTTTTAATGCGGGTCAAATGTGTACATATGTGGAGTTGGTCTGCACCAGAAGTGTGTGGAACTACTGGAAGCCACGAGGAGCAGAGGTCAAATGAATGCCTGAATTCTCAGAGAAGATTCCCCTCTAGATTTCAGGAAAAGAACAGAAGTGGGAATCCCCAGATTCTTTCTAAACCTGGCAACCCATCAAACACATTCTTTCTTCTGTGCTCACAGCCTGGTTCCTATAACTTTGGGATCTCAAGAATTAATCTCATCATACCCTATATATCTATCAGTTTAGTCATTCACTGAAGCCCAGAGGTACTTGGATATCCTTCATCACCCATTTGATAACCTTAATATGAATCGATTCCTCACTCTTTCTGACATATCCTCTACCTCTTCTCATCCACTGGCATTATTACACCAAGATGGATGTCATTTGACAAAAAGGAAGAATTAATACATAACATCTTCATCCCTGTCTTTACCAAACGAAGTGAGTATTTTGGCAGTTTGGGCAATACATGGACTTGTCTCCTGGAAAGAATATTGGAACTCAATATTTTCATTCTAAAGTGAAAATGAAACAATAAATGTATCAACTCATGTAATAACAGAAACACTTGAATAACTCATTTACTGAAGATACCTTGGCTAAGATGAATGAACTGCAGAAATGTTCCTGCTTAATATTCAATTAATATAAATAGACCTGAATATAATAGCAGCAGTGTGCAGTGCATTTCATTGCCTGTTTCAAATAAATGACTTTTTTGTAACAGCCTGTTAAGAAAGCCTGAGAAAAGCAGACCTAAGAGTTGAATCCTGGAGCCAAACCATTACAAAATTATACTATTAAGGCTTTGGGGATGTGTACTGTGGAGAACATTATTGAAGTAGTCCCTTGGAGGCCACAATTCAAGCAATTAAATAAAATGATGTTCCATGAGAAGTCTTGACTGTATATTATTTGTTCTAAAGTCCTGGGAATGTAAGAAACATCAGCTTTACTCCATTTCTCTTTTTAAAAAACCTGAGCCACCCTGAATAAAGAAATGAGAAAGGGAAATTTAATTCTAAATCAACAATCCAGAGATAGTATTATCATTCCTTGTTGTTTTCATTTTTTTCTTATGAAAGTATAGTTATGTTCCAGGTATAGCTTAAACAATGTTATACTGTATATTTTCCTTTTGTTAATTAGCAATATATAGCAAACTTCATTTCCCATCCATATAATTGGTTTCCTTAATAGAAAAAATTACATTTATCTTCTAAATATGGGCACTGTGATTTCAGATGTGTATATTTATTATTAAATCTGAAAAAGAAATGGTCTATATGTGTCCTAAGGAAATAAAATTTTATAGAAAGGATAATATACTTATGAATTCTGGTAACTCTATTCATCATGCTTTAACAGATTCACATAAAAAATACCTGTAACTACATGCAATAAAGGAGAAGGTGACTGGAGAGGGAAGCCAGGGAGTTGATCTCCTGGCAGACTAGTGCCCAGCTGTTTTGAGAGTGAGGAGCCATCCTGGCAAGGAGGTGTTCATGCCAATGTCCAGCAAGCTCATGAGTGGAGGGAAACCACAGGGCAATCAGTTGTGCGGGCTTGATCCCAGTCAGCTCAGAGGGCGAGTGGAAGGGAAGGGGGCAATCACCAGATGGACTGATGCCAAGTCGGCCTGGGGAAGAGAAGAGCCACCAGTCAGTGGGGTGTCATTCCATTGGCCAGCCAACTTTCAAGGGGAGGGAAGCCATGGAGTAACTTGGAGTGCCAGCTGGCACCCAGCTGCCTTGGGGTGTAATGGGAGTAGAGGGAATATGATTGGGCAGGCAGACTAGCTACCAGCCAGCTCCAGGGAAAAAGGAGGACCTCGGTCCTGCAGTTAACCCGTTCCAAGGCGAGTGGAGGGAGGAGGTGATCAGATGGGTTGACAAACACCCAGCCAGCCCCTGAGGTGGGAGGAGCAAAGGGAATCATACATCTGGCTGAGAGGCAAGAGGCACTGAGCCAGGCCCCAGGGGAGACAGGGAGAGAAGATCAGGAGGGCTGACACATACCCAGCTGGCTCCTGGGGAGGAGGGGAGGCTTGGGGCAAGAGGCTTGAGAAGGGGAGCATAGAGAGAGGATTTATATTTGTTTTTGTGTGTGTGTGTGCCTCTCTCTCCTTTCAGGTACCTGGAGAGAGGCTGGCCATAGGGGTGATTGATTGGCTGACACTGCAGCTTGAGACTGTTGCTGAAGGCATGTTTATATATTTTTGTTTTTCTTTTTTCTTTCTCTTTCCTCTTTCCTTTCTTTCTTTATTGTCTTTGCTTTCTTTCTTTCATTTTTTCCTCTTTTTTTTCTTCCTTTCTGCCTTCCCTTGTTTTGTCTTCATATTTTTCTTCTTTTCTTATTTGTCTGGTCTTTTATTCTATTTTATCTTATTTTTCCTGTTTCTTTTTTTCACCTTTATAATTTTTATTCTTTTTTACTTTTTCCCCCTTTTATTATTTTTCTGTCTCTTTTTTTTGTTCTTTCTCCTTCCTTCTTTTTCTTTTTCTCTTCTTTTTTCCCCCTTTTTTGTGTATCTAATAATTTTTTCAGTTGAACACAGGCAACTAAAAAGATATAGAATAAGTGGAACCAAGTGTTAAGAAAACCTTTAACACAAAACCAAACAAAAATAAAACCCTAAACTAGAAAGAGAAGCTAACCACTTGAAAAAGTCCATCAAGATAAAAAGATGCCCAGACATCAGTAAAAATTATAAGCCATATTGAGAAACAGGAAGTCATGGCCCAGTCTAATGAACAAACTAAACCGAAGAGGAAATGCACAATGCATAACAACTAATCAAAGATGTCCAAACAAATATCCTTAATCAATGCAATAAAATGAAGGAAGAGATAAAGGATATCAAGAAGATACTAGGGAAACATGCATAAAAAGATAACAGATCTTACAGTGATTAAGGCATAATGCAAGAAATTAAAAATACACTAGAAGCACGTAACAGCATATTTGAACAGGCAGAGGAAAGAATTAGCAATGTCGAAGACAAGACATCTGAAATCACACAGATAGTAAAAGAGATGACAAAAAATGGAAAAAAATCCAGCAGGAACTCAGGACATTGAATAACAACACAAAACACACAAACATATGCATTATGGACATCCAGGGAGAGAAAAGAAGGGAAAGGGGGCAGAAGAAGTATTTGAGGAAGTAATGGCCAAAAATTTCCCAACTCTTATGAGGGACAAGGATGTCATTTCCAGACAGTGCAGCATGTTCCAAGCACAATAAACCCTAGCAGACTTACCCCATGGCACATACTTATCAGATTGTCAAACACTAAAGACAAAGACAGAATCCTGAAAGTAGCAAGAGAAAAGAGAACCATCACATATAAGAGAAGCTCAATAAGATTTAGTGCTGAATTCTTATCTGAAACCATAGAGTTGAGAAGGCCATGGCATGCCATAGCTAAGGTGCAGAAAGAAAAAAACTGCCACCTAAGAATTCTGTATGCAGCAAAATTGTCTTTCAAAATGAAGTAGAGTTCAAAGTATTCACAAATAAACAGAGATTAAAAGTTTTTGTCAACAAGACACCTGCCTTTCAAGAAATACTAAAAGGAGTTTTACAGGTTGAAAGGAAAAAAAAACAGGATAGAGAGGGTTGGAGGAGAGTGTAGGAAGGAAGATTATTAGTAAGAATAACTAAAAGGATAAAAAGAGAAATAAAAATAAAATTTGACATATATAAGCCTAAAGAAAAAATGGCTACAGTAAGTACTGATTATACAGTAATTTCATTGAATGTTAAAGAATTAAACTCTCCAATCAAAAGACACAGATTGGCAGAATGAATAAGGTAATATGACCTATCTATATGCTGTCTAAAAGAAACTCACCTTACACCCACAAATAGGTTGTAAGTGAAAGGTTGGAAAATGATTTTATACACAAACAGTAATCAGAAAAGGGAAGGAGTAGCTAAAATAATATCACAGAAAACAGAGTTTAAATACAAAGCTGTTGTAAGAGACAAAGAAGGAAACTATATATTAATAAAAGGGGCAATATACCAAGAATAAAGAACAATCATAAATATTTATGCACCCAACCAGGGTGCCCCAAAATACATGAGGCAAACAATGGCAAAACTAAGGGGAGAAATAGATGCTTCTACAATCATAGTGGGGGACATCAATACTCCATTATCACATTAGACAGAACATCTCGACAGAGGCATAATAAAGAAACAGAGATCTTGAATAACGTGTTACAGGAACAAGACCTAGTGAACATATACATAACATTACACCCAAATACAGTAGGGTATACATTCTTCTTGTGTGCTCATTGATCATTCTCCAGGATAGACCACATGCTAGGTCATAGAACAAGTCTCAATGAATATAGGAAGATTGAAATTATACAAAGCAATTTTTCTGATCACAATGGAATGACCCTGGAAATTGATAAGGGACAAATAACCAGAATAGGCCAAATACATGGAAGTTAAAGATGAGATTCTTAAACAATCAATGGGTCAAGGAGGAAATTGCCAGAGAAATCAGTACCTACCTGGAAGCAAATGAAAATGAAAACACAACATATCAAAATTTATGGGATGCAGCTAAAGCAGTATTGAGAAGGAAATTTATATCCATAAATGCCTAAATTAGAAAAGAAGAAAGCATTAAAATCAAAGACCTAACTGCTTACCAGGAGGAACTAGAAAAAGAACAACAAGCTAATCCCAAAGCAAGCAGAAGGAAGGAAATAACAAAGATTAGAGCAGAATTAAATGAAATTGAGAATTTAAAAAGATAGAAAGAATTAACAAAACCAAATGGTGGTTCTTTGGGAAGATTAATAAAATTGACAAACCCTTACCTAGACTAACAAAGAAAAAAAGAGAAAAAATGCAAATAGATAAAATCAGAAATGAAAGAGGTGATATCACCACTGACCCCAAAGAAATATAGACTATCATAAGAGTATACTTTGAAAAATTGTATGCCCAACAATATGGGTAATTTAAATGAAATGAATGAATTCCTAGAAACACAGGAGCAACCTACATTGATGGAAGAAGAAATAGAACTCAACAGACAAATCTCAAGTAGCAAGATTGATTTAGTTATCAAAAACCTCCCAACCAAGAAAAGCCTAGGTCCAGATGGCTTCACAGGTGAATTCAACCAATCATTCCAGAAAGAGCTAATACCAATCCTGCTCAAACTCTCCCAAAAAATTGAAGAGGAGGAAACATTATCTAACTCATTCTATGATGCCAACATCACACAAATACCAAAGTCACATACAGATGGCAAAAGAAGAGAAAAGTACAGACCAATCACTCTAATGAACTTAGAAACAAAAATCCTTAAAAAAAATTGTTGCTAATCAAATCAAATGACACATAAATTAAATTATACACCATAATCAAGTGGGATTTATCACAGGTATGCAAGGATAATTCAACATAAGAAAATCAATCTATATAATCCACCACATTAACAGATCTAAGGAAAAACTAACATGATAATCTCTTTTGATGAAGAAACGGTATTTGACAAAATAGTGTATCTTTTCCTGATAAAAACATTTTGAAAGATAGGAATAGAAGGAAACTTCCTAAACATGATAAAGGTCATATATGAAAAACACACAGCTAATGTCATACTCCATGGGGAAATGCTAAAGGCTTTCCCTCTAGGATCTGGATCAGGACAAGGGTGACCACTGTCACCACTCTTATTTAACATTGTATTAGAAGTACTTGCTTGAACACTTAGGCAACAAAAGTAAATAAAAGGAATCCAAATTGGAAAAGAAGTAAAAATTTACCTATTTGCAGATGACATGTTCCTATATGTAGGAAGTTCTGAAAAATTTACAGTAAAGCTTCTAGCACTGATAAACAAGTTCAGTAGAGTGGCAGGATATAAGATCAACAAGCAAATATCAGTATTGTTTCTGAACAATAATAATGAGCAATCTTAGAAGGAAATTGAGAAAAAAATTCCATTTACAATAACAAATAAAAGAATCAAATATCTAGGAATAAATTAAATGAGGATGTAAAGACATTGTACACAGAAAACTGCACACCATTGATAAAGGAAATCAAAGAAGACCTACATAAATGGGAGAATATTCCATGTTATGGATTGGAAGCCTAAATATCATTTAGATGTCTATCCTACCCAAATTGATTTGCATATTCAATGTAATCCCCAAAAAACTAGCAAAGCAAGTTATCAAAATTATTTGGAAGTGTAATGGGCCCTGAATAGCCCAAAACATCTTGAGAAAGAAAAACTGAATTGGAGGAATCATGCTGCCTGACTTTAAAACATACTACAAAGCTACATTAGTCAAAACTGCATGATTTTGGCACAAGGATAGATATGCTGACCAATGAAACCAAATTGAGAATTCAGACTAAGATCCTCACAAATGTGGTTAACTGATATTTGACAAGGTCACAAAGCCCACTGAACTGGGAAAGAATTGTCTCTTCAACAAATGGTGCTGGGAGAACTGGATATCCACATCCAAAAGAATGAAAGAGGATCACCATCTCATGCCCTAAGATGGATCAAATACTAAAATTAAGAGTCAAAATCATAAAGCTCCTAGAAGATAATGTTGGGAAGCATCTAAAAGATCTTGTAGTAGAAAATGGTTTCATAAACTTTTCACCCAAAGCCTGAAAAATGAGAGGAAAAATATAAATGGTATCTCCTCAAAATTAAAAACTGTTGTGCTTCAAAGGAGTCAAGAAAGTGAACAGTCAGCCTACTCAATGAGAGCAAATATTTGGAAACCACTTATCTGACAAGGGTCTAATATCCAGCATATATAAAGAAATCTTAAATTTCAATAATAAAATGACAAACAACCCATTTTAAAAATTGGGCAAGAGAATTGAGTAGACACTTTTCCAAAGAGGAAATAAAAATGGCTGAAAAGTATATGGAAAGATGCTCAGTATCTGCAGCTATTGGGAAAATACAAATCAAAACAGCAATGAAATAACATCTTACACCTGTTAGACTGGTTGCTACTTAAAAAAAAGAAAACTACAAGTGTTGGAGAGAATGTGGAGGAATAGGAATGTGGAGGAATAGGTAGAATGATGCAGCCACTGTGGAAGATGATTTGGAAGTTCATTTAGGAAGCTAAGTATAGAAATGCCATATGAATATACTCAAATGTAGGAATATACCTGTAGCAGTATCGGAAGAACTTGTAACATTGATATAAAGATAGTGGTTACCAGAAGTTCTGAAGGGAGGGGAAGGGAAGAATAAGTGGAACATAGGACATTTTTAGGGCATCAGAATTTTCTACATTATTCACTTACAGGTCATTCTACATTTTGTCAAATTTTATAAAACTGTACAGTGAAATATGGAAATCATAGTGAAAACTATTGACCTTGGTTAATAGCAATGCTTCAATATTTGTTCACTAACTGTAACAAATGTAACATAATAATGTAAGATGTTATTAATAGGGGAAGATGTGGGAGGGGGAGGGGGTATATGGGAATCACCTATACTTTCAATGTAACTTTTATGCAATCCAAAACTTCTTAATAAATAAAATTTATATGGAAAAATCAATGGACAGAAAGTGTATGATGAAGTTGGGTGGAAATATATGTCTTTATTTTCACTAAAATATCACTGAAATTTAGTCTCTCCATCAATTATGAAGGTAGGCAATAAGCCACAGTATTATTATCACAACTTTTGACCATCAGATCACAAGTATTTTAATATCATATATAGATGAAAAATTACATTAAAATGTTTTTTTATGCTCATCCCCAGTTTGAAATTACAGTAGTCTACATACATGCATACCAACATTGTTCTTTAATGCATGATTGATGAACCACAACTATTACTCTATCACAATTTTTTATTTTTAATATTTTGTTAATTTTACATCAATACATATTGTTTGATTTGTAATTCTATGTATTTTATTTATTTATTTACTTTAAGGTATTTTTCTAGGGATTCATTCATAGGTTTCTCCAGACTGCCAAAAGTAGTCCATGAAAGGACAAAATAAAAGGTTATTATATGGGAAGCGGGGGTGGCTCAGTGGATAGAGCCCCCGTTTACCATATGGGAGGCCCGGGTTCGCGTCCCGAGGCCTCCTTGTGAGGGCACGCCGGCCTGAGTGGTGCGGTGGGCTGATGCAGCAACCTCACGGCAGGAAGTGGGTGTGGCGCAATGGATAGAGCACCCGTTTACCATATGAGAGGCCCCGGGTTCGCTTCCCGGCGCCTCCTTGTGAGGGCAGGCTGGCTCACGCGGCGCCGTGGGCTGATGCAGCAGGACCTCACAGCAAGTGGGAGATAAGCAGACACAGAGAAGACAT
>JAQZBX010063245.1:0-16732 GCA_029593785.1 Cabassous unicinctus | reverse complement strand
TGAATTTTCTTTTGTAGCTCTTGGCCAAAAACCTTAAGAAGAGCCCCAGTACCCTTGAAGATCTCAAGTTTGTCCTTGCAACGATTGCAGAAATTAGAAGTAAATCTTTAGTCATGGAGCTGAGATACAGGGATGTTCAGGAGAGATATCGTACCATGGCGATGTATAACATCTTTGTGAGTAAATTTCTATTTTCTTGAGCATTTTACAAGTTGGGTCAAATACTAAGACCCTTTTCAGAAATACTGTTGCAATTATTACTGTCATAGATTTGTTTCCAGATAAGTGATTTTAAATAGTAAATTTTAAATGTAAATCAAACCCCACAATTATTTAGAATAATGAAAATTTAGAGATCATTTATTGATCTTGTGTGGCTCAAATAGTATTTTTTTTGTAGATTAGTCCAGAACAGCATATCACTTCAATTCTCCCTCTTTCTTTCCTTTCTCTCTTTGCATTAATTTCCTTTAATAAATAAAAGAGCCTTTGCAAAAAGAAGAGGGAGGTATAATACCATAGATGAAACTGGTAAATAATAATTCATTTAGTCTTTTTTTGCTTAAGGTTCTTAGAAGTACACAAATGAGTTTGAGGGGTCTGGGACCTCGCGGAAATTGTGTGCAACATTTTGTATACTGTGCAGTTTTCTGATGAGATCTCGAGCTTCCAACCCAGGTTGACTGCTCAGCAAAAATCATTTGAAGCAGTCAAGCAGTGGAAATGCTGAAATACAGATTTTATGCAAATCCAATCCTAAAACAGCTGTTTGTTTGTCCCCTCTGGTTTGACTTTCCAGTTGGTTCTTTTTTTCTGATGCATGGCACCCTTCGTGCAAAATCCTTGGCTGCAGTGATTCTCGTATTATTTCTGTGATAAAAACCAGAGGAAGCAAAGTCTGACAGAATCTGCTTGGCTGAGAAAGTTGTGCCAGGTGCCCTGAGTGTATGAATATGAATGCGCCCCTCTGCCAGTTAGCCCACCAGCGCAGAATACTATACTACAGAAGGGCACACCTGAGAGTGCCCGTGAGTGCGTGGGAAAGCATTTTGTGGGGTCAGAGCAGAACAAGCACAAGTGAGAAGGCATTGAGGAGGAAGATGCTGGGCAATAGGTTACTTTTCTTTTTTCTTTTTAAATTGTAAGATTAAACACCCATGAAAGAAAATCGCATAAACCATTAATGTAGAATGTGAGTACTTGTCGAACCGTCCCCGGTGTCATCATCTCTCAGGACTAGGAATAGAAACTCCCCTGTGTGTGTCCCTTCCCTCCATACTAGCAAGTGTCCCTTGCTTTTTAAAATTTATAGTATTATCCCTTAAGTATGCATCCTTAAACAATATAGCTTGATTTTGCCCGCTTTTACCTTGGCATAAATGGAATCATACTGTGCGTATTCCTCTATGTCTTGCTTCTTTCCCTCAATATAATGTTGGTTAGGTATGTCCACGTGGCTGTAGCTCATACTTTCTAGTTCCTTCTTGATCATTGCTGATGAATTTGAATGAATGACTTTATCACTTTATCACTTTATGAATTGTATTGTTAATGGACATTCTAGTTGTTTCCGGATTTGACTTTCACAAATTTCACTGCTATGGACATTCTTGCCATGAATCCTGGTGTGCGTAAGCGCCAGAATGGCTTTGCTGGGTCGTGCTTATCTTCAATGGTAACAAATAATATACTTCCACCAGAAAGCCTAATCTGACCAAGGCCGAATAGGGCAGATTTTTCTTTTGGCCATCTGATGGGTGTGATTGGTGTCACACTGCCATTTTTTCTTTTTTTTTTTTTACTTTATTTTGTACATTTAATAATTGAAAATATAAATAATTAAAAACTAAAAAGTAAACACAGATGAATAAATATATACATTTCTCAATTAAATGTACTGGATACATATAAAAATTTTTTTTGAATCAGTTACGTTACACAATATATTTGATTCATAGTAACGCATTCATACAGTATTTGTCCTTTTGTGTCTACACTGCCATTTTAAGATTTTGTTTTCTTTTACCTTTTTTTTAAATTAGAGAAGTTGTAGGTTTATAGAAAAGTCATGCATAGAATACATAAAATACAAAGTTCCCATACACTGCCCTATTATTAACACCTTGATTAGTGTGATATATTTGTTACAATTCATAAAATAACATTTTTGCAATTGTACCATTAACTATAGTCCTCCATTACAGTAGGATTCACTGTTTGTATTGTGTAGTCCTATGTTTTCTAAAAATTTTTATTCTAGTAAACATATCTACAACCTAAAATTTCCCCTTTTAACCACATTCAAATATATTTCAGTCTGTTAATTATGTTCACAATGTTGTGCTACTAGCACCCCATCCATTACCAAAACTTTTCTATCTTTTAAAGGCATCATAGGTTTTCTTTTTCACATTTAGTCCTATCATCCATTTGGAGTTAATTTCTTTTACATGGTGTGAGGTAAGGGTAAATCTTCTTTTTCTCTGATTGATGCCCAGTTGTCCAGCACCATTAACTGAAAAGACCATCCTATCCCCATAGCTCTGCAGTGTTCCCTCTCTCAAATCAAGCGTCCAGATACACAAGGTCTGTTTCTGGGCTTTCTATCTGTTTTATTGATCTGTTTATTTATATTTACACCTATTCCACCCAGGCTTAAATAATAGATCTTTCTAATAAGCCTTCAGCCTAGCAGAGCAAATCTTCCCATCTTATTCTTTTTCAAGAGTGTCTTACTGCAATGTGAACTATGGTCCATGCTTAATGGCAAAGCCCCAGGATGGGTTTATCAGCTGCAGTGAATGTGCCACACTAATGAAGGATGTTTATGTGGGAGGGTGTGGGAGGGGTGAGGAGTGGGGCATATGGGAAGCCCTGTATTTTTTGTGTAACATCTATGTAGTCTAAGTATCTTAAAAAAAAAAAAGAGTTTCTTAGCCATTTTCACTCTTGCATTTCCCATATAAATTTTAGAATGCACATGTGCAATTCCAACAACAGTAACAATTGAGACTTTTAACCAGAAATTTCAATTCTAAATTGCCGATCTTTTATTTTTTGTTGTGTTTTTTATTAGCCTTCTGATGCAGAGAAAGAACTGGTTGAGAAGATTGAGAGCATGTGGTCAAATCTTTTTATTGATTCGTTGAATGTGGAGCATGCTCTTGGGGGCATAAAGAGAACTTTCACAGAGGTACCTTTTAGATTTTACTTTTTGAGTAAAGATACCATAAAATGTGCTGGGCTGAATTATTGTACCCCTGATTTTTTCAGATTACTAGAGGTGAAATTTTAAACTACAGACTGCAAGTATTGGATTTTGCAAAACGCTTTTATGCTGAAGGCCCTGGTGCTGTTGGTGACGATCTTGATAAAGGTAAGAATATTGATGTTCGTCTTACTGAGGCATTTGAGTATGTTTTGCTTAAGAATTTTATGGAAAGTGGTATTTGTGCTATGATTTGAATATCTGTTTTTCTCTTAAATACTTTTTTCTTGATTAGTTTTAGTGGTTACATATATGACAAGCTAGGTTAATTCACTTCACTAAATTCTGAGTGCCTCCTACGTGAAGACATTGAGAAAAGCACTGTAGAGCGGAATTCACTGTTGTAGGAGATAGAGATTTCTGCTGCAGCTCAGAAATCTTAAATGCCAGCATCCCCCTCTCTAAATGAAACCTCTTGTCATTCCAACTTCCTCACTGCTCTACTCCTATTAGATTTGCTCTTTGAACTTGGATCCTTGACCACTGACTGCACGTTGGCTGGGAGCTCTTCAGGGCTCTGTTTCATTTGCAGCCCGATCTCAGCCATCACCTGGGGCACCTGCCCACCCTACGTAAGCCACCTCAGTTGATAGGTACCTTTTGGAGCCTTGAGACTGGTAGAACTCGTGAGGACTCACAGCCCTACCATCCTGGTCACCAGTTTCACTGGGCACAGAGAAGAGGCTTGTGTGGGCGGGGAGCACAGTGGAAAGATGGTCAGAGGGTCTGCTAATGGGCAAGAGAAGAAACCAAATCCTTTAGCTCCTGGGATGCCCCTTGCTGTGGTTTTCCTCCCCCTGGCTGGCTCTTCCTCCTTTTTCCTTCATTTCCTTTTCTTCCTCTTTCCATCCCATATGTTAGAGTTCTCTCCATTAAACTGTAAGTTCTATGAGGATGTTTTGCTCACAGCTGAATCCTCAATGCCTAGAACCTTACCTGGTATATGGTAGGAGCCCAGTAAATATTTTTTGAATATAATAGATTACCAGATGGGTTCTGTTTTTTACTCTATTCTCTTCTTATATTACTTACTCCACCTAGGACTTCTCATTTAGACCCATGACTGCAATCACTACTTGAACGCTGATGATGAGGGTCATTTGTGACCCTCAGTCTCTTCATCCATAAAATGGGAATAACAGTTCCAATCTTTCCAATCTCCCATTTTTAAAAGTAGGGAGTAAATGAAATAGCCTACAAAACAGTATTTACTACATTCCTCAACACAGTGTAGGTACTCGGTAAGTGTTAGTTCCCTCCTTCCATCTTCCCCTCTCTGATGGTATGCTACTCATCTCTGCAAAATCTTTCCCTCAGACACATAATTGGTGCTCGATAAATGATAATATACGACAGGTGGCGTTTAAAAAATGGTAACTAGCAAGTATTTGGAGGATTCTGATGACTTTTGGTACAAACTGGCTGTTTACTAATGAGAGGGAAAAATAGTGTAGGCCATTTGTTCAAAATAAAATGGTTCCAAGGTACTCAGTGGAAGGACTGAGCAAATGCTGGGTAGGATTAAGTGGGTCTGGGCAAATTTGTATGGGCTGTGTGGAGACGGGCACACAGCAGGAGGTGGCGACGGCCGTTCTGCAGGCCGCCACCTTGCCCACCATTATCGGAAAGTAGAGAAGAAGGGGTTGGAGGATAGGATGGCACAGTGGCTCTTGACCTTGCCTGCACATCAGGTTCACTGGGGGATCTTTAAAAAACAGTAGTGGGACTCAGATACTTGGGCACCAGTGTTCACAGCAGCATTATTCACAATAGCCAAAAGGTGGAAACAACCCAAGTGTCCATCAACAGATGAATGGATAAACAAACTGTGGTCTGTACACGCAATGGACTATTACCCATCCATGAAAGTGTTTGAAGTTCTGATATATGCTACTATTTACATGAACCTTGAAAACATGATGCTAAGTGAAAGAAGCCAGACACAGAAGGACAAATATTGTAGGATTCCACATATATGAAATATTTAGAATAGGCAAGTTCATAGAGACAGAAAGCTGATTAAATTTTACCAGTGGCATGGGGAGAGGGGAATGCGGATTCTTGCTTAAAAAGTGCAGAGATTCTGTTTGGGGTGGTGGTGGCACAACATTTTTAATGTAATTAATACCATGAAATTGTACACTTGAAAATGGTTAAAATGGGAAAATTTATGTTATATATGTTACCACAATAAAATTTAAACAAACGCAGGGAGCAGATGTGGCTCAAGCAGTTGAGTGCCCGCCTCCCACATGGGAGGTCCTAGGTTTGGTTCCTGGTGCCTCCTAAAGAAAAAACAAACAGACAATGAGCAAAAACAAGAAGCAAAAAAGCAACAACAAGCAAACAGACGAGGGAGCCGTCTGGGTGGGGGTGGGGGAGGGAATTGGTACCTGCAGTCTATGCCTAAATAGTCTGATTCCATTGGTTCTGGGGTAAACTGGCCATCAGGATGTTTAAAATCTCCCACAGTGATTCTAATGTGCAGCTAAGGTTGAGAAGCACTTAGAGAGATATCGATAAATAGAATTTTCTCACTGGAGGAGCTTGCAGATGTAACTGGCCCTTTGGTTTTAATTAGAATGATGATGTGATTACGTTATTTACTTACTTACTTACTTACTAGGGGCAGAACTTTTAGGTACTTTTGAAAGAGAGCTGATAAAACATGAAAGGAACCGCCAGGAGCTGGCAAATGCTGAGAAACTTTTTGATCTTCCAATTACAATGTACCCAGAGCTGCTCAAAGTGCAGAAGGAAATGAGTGGGCTCAAGATGATTTACGAGCTCTATGAAGGACTAAAGGTAAGCATCTCACCGAAGGACTCGGGCTCCGGAACTGCTTACACCCAGCAGTCTCTGATGCCGCCACAGTAACGAGCTTGGTTCAGCTTTCAGGGAAACTCTCACGTTGGAGGCCGAGGACTTGGTTAGGGCTTGGGATGAGCTGCTTAGTTGGAAATGGAAGTTAAAGATAGCAAATATCGTGTTGCTAGGGTGCCTCTCTTCAGTATGTGCTCTATGTGCAAATTCCTTCATTCATTTCTTCAGCTGTCTATTCATTTAGTTCTTTTTAGCCTGGTGCTGGTTGTGCTAGTTGGAGAGGAGGGTCCAGAAAGGAGTCACACCTGCCGTTCCTGCCCTCCTCTCCCAGGAGAGACTTACACCTAAGGAGATGACCCCCACTATGATGTGTGATGGAAATGAGGCTTACAGAGGAGCCCCAGGAAGAAGCCTGGCCCAGGGAGCACCATGAGGTGGCCTTTGAACGAGGCTGTGAATCAGAAGCAGGTTTTTGCCTGGTGCAGAGGGAGAGCAGAGGGAAGGCAGGGACAGAGGTGTGAAAATGTGCAGTGTGTCTGTCACCTTTTATGGCTGGAGAAGAAAGTGCTGATGAGCAGGGAGATGAGGCTGGAATGCGGAAAGGGAGTCTGGAAGCAGCAGGGAGGGCGGGCAGAAGGGACAGCAGTCTGCGATTGAGGACAGTTACAGAAAGAATCGGGAGGGAGAGAAGATTGCAGCGATAGGACTTGGTGACTGATTAGATATGTGTGCAGTTTAAAAAATCAAAAAGTGAAAAATATGACCAATTTTTTAAAAAAGAAAAGGCAATGTGTGAACTAGATACAACCATGTACACATCAAAATAACTTTTTAAAATAAGTTAATTCAACATAGAGCCATGGCTCAGACTGTAGTTATTATGAAGGTGTATTTCATCACTTGGAGTGACTCTTGCCCTCCTTTGTGGGTCTCTCTCTCTCTCTCTTTTTACAATTGCTTTTCAGAGCTGTGTGCTGAGGAGAGCCCGTAGGGGAGCTCAGGTGGCAAGTCAGAGGGGTGTCCTAGTCCAGCTGAGCAGCTGGGGCAGTGGAGGTAGAGCAGCTTCATTTACTGTCCTCTCTGGGAAGGCAGAGTGTATGGGTGGGTAGAGATGCTTCCAGGGGGAGATGTTGAAAGTTCTCTTCTGATTGTTTCTGTTTCCTCAGGGACGTGAGCAGCAAGGTCATTGGCAGGGAGGATAGTGGGCAGAGGGGTGGGTTAGTGAAGGATAGTGAAGCAGGGGTGAAATGTTTTTCTAGAAGGTTGGACCAAAGAAATGTGGGGTGACTGGCGGCAGCGTTAAGGGTCCTGGATCTAACAGCGGCCGTTGAAAATGGGTGGGTGTTTTCATCTGCCACAGTTGGCCTTGTGGGTGCAGGCACTGAGGGCTGTTGAGTGTCAAGGGGTAGACTTAACCAGGGTTGTGGTTTTGCCAAGTGTATCCAACGAAGAGAGTGACAGTCCAAGGCACTGAGGGGGGTGAAAGAAGGGCGTGCTATGATTGTCCGGCTGCCTTATGTGTAGGTCTTGAAACTCAAGTACTTAAATTTTTTTGTGATTCCCTTCTAATTTGTCTTACTAAATTTTTGCCAAAAAAAAAAAAAGGAATCCTAAAGATCATCTCAAAAAATCCAAAAGCTGTTTGGGCTTTTAAGGAAGAGAAATGAAGAATATACATAGTAATGTCATGTATACCCTAAGCAAAAAAACCAACAATATAACTTATATTTAATCAATTAGCATGATTTCCTATCAAACAATTCTGACAAGCCTAGTTGTTATAGGTTACAAATGCAAAATATCAAAATCAGTAAATTTTATAAGAAAGAACTTCTCTTTTTACATTAAATCCCAGGAAAATACAATACAGGAAGTCTTTTCTTTGTGATAATTAAGCAGGATCATGTTTTATTCTTGTTTCTTAGTCTCAACCTGATAGTTAGAAGGCAGGTTCTTTGATTAGCAATCTAAGCTGTAAATATTTTGTAATCTTAGCTGCTTTTTGTCAGGAAAGAGAAGCACATTATGACAACTGGAATGAAATACTCTTAAGATCCAAGTGATTCCCTGATTAAATGTACCTATTTCTGATTTCATACTTCTCACTTTTTTCTTAAGAAAAGGAAGGCATATTTTTGGATTTCACATATCCTCAGGGTATAGGATTACTTTTGCTATTTTCTAAAAAAGTTAGAATTTTTTGCTACTGTTTTATATCCTTATAATCCTTCAGTTGTGTATTTGAGGTTGTTGTGGATATGTGGGTAAAATGTCTTGTGTGTTTTAAACTTTTTATTGTAGGTGTGTATGTAACTCAGAATTTCCCATTTTAACCACTTTCAAGTGTACAATTCAACAGTAAAGGGCTGCGCAGGAGCAAGAGTTAAGAATTTGCTCTCCCTCTTGAGTTCTCTTCACATTTCCTGAGGGATCTTAATCAACAAGAAGAAGGAACTATTTCTTGTAATTTCCAGGTTGCAAAAGAAGAATGGTCTCAGACGCTATGGATCAACCTCAATGTCCAGTTTCTCCAGGAAGGAATCGAAGGTTTCCTCAAGGCTCTCAGAAAGCTGCCTCGGCAGGTCCGCACCCTATCGGTGGCCTACTATCTGGAAGCAAGAATGAAGGCGTTCAAAGACTCGATTCCTTTACTTCTTGACTTGAAACATGAAGCACTACGAGACAGGTTTGTTTTGTCCTCTGTAAACTGACATGAAAACATGGGAGCAGCTTTTAGTTTAAAATATGCCTATCTTTGCTTATATCTGTGAAGAAGAACAAGGTTTTACATCAATGTAGGGCTAGCAATCTGTAAGAAATAGCTCTACAATATTGTTTCTATGCAAAATTTCTGTAAAATTATCAATCACAAGGATTCTCTGAGACAAAACCCTCTCAGATTTTAAGTGGTATTTTTCAGTTGCTTCTTTTGGAGGTTTGAAAAAAAAATGGCAAGAGGTCTAGATCAACATCATCTAGTAGAAATACAATGCGATCCATACCTGTAATTTCAAATTTTCTAGTAGCTACATTAAAAAAATAAAAAGAAACAGGTGAAATTAAATTTAATAATTATTTTAATTAACCAAGTCTTTCTAAAGCATTATCATTTCAACATGCATTCAGTATAAAACATTTCTAGGGGAGCAGATGCGACTCAGGCAGTTGAGCGCCTGCTTCCCACATTGGAGGTCCTGAGTTCGGTTCCTGGTGCTTCCTAAAAACAAACAAAAAACAAACCACAAACAAACAAATGAAAAAAAAAAAAAAAAAACCAACTCAGGGTAGCTGATGTGCCTCAGTGGTTGAGAGCCGACTTCCCACTTAGGAGGTCCCAGGCTCAGTGCCTGGCCCCGAAAACAACAACAACAACAACAAAAACATTTCTAGTGAGCTATTTTATATTCTTTGTACAAGATACTTTAAAGCAGGTGTGTATTTTATCCTTCCAGCACATCTCAAGTTGGACTTCCTACATTTCAAATGCTCAGTAGCCCCGTGTGGCTTGTGGTTGCTGTATTGAAAGCACAGATCTTACTAGTGATTTATTTATTTATTTATTTATTTATTTATTTATTTATATTGTGGGTAAAAATCAAATTTTTCACAATACATACCAATATTTGTAAAATGATATATAAATACAAATGCATATATGTGCATTTGTTTACATAAATGTTATTTGTTATATATATATATATATTTGTTTTAAAGGTGCTTAGATTACCTAATTATTACTCAGAAATTACAGGGATTCCCATGTTCCCCACCGCCCACACCTCCAACAACATCCCACACCACCATCCTTCATCCGTGTGGTACAACACCCGCAATGGATATACACATCCTGGGGCCTTGCCACCAAGCATAGACCACAGTTCACATCACGGGCCACACTCTCTCCCACCCAGTTCTGCCTGGTATATTCTGATGGAAAATGGCCTACATCCGTCGCCGCTTCGCCACTCAGGACAACCCCCAAAGTCCCCAAAAAGCCCCAGTATTTCAACTGCCCCTCCTCTCCCTGCCCCAAAAATGTCCAGTGGCCACCGGCTCCACCTCACTGTTACAATTTCTTCCATTGCTTGAATCACAATATACGACAGAACACCACCAAGTCCACTCTAGTCCACAGCTCCTCCCCCAATCCTGAGGGGACTGGGATAGTGATGTCCCCTCCACCTCCAAGTGAGAGAGGGCTTATATCCCATGGATATTTACTAGTGATTTAATGAAGGAGCCAGTCCCGGGCGGTGGGAATGGAGGCGACTCACTTCTCATTGGTCTGTGATCATTTCCATGCGGCCTCTCACAGAAAGGGATTGGGCAGAGCTCTGAGTGACAGTCACCCTGATCGTGCCTCTCTTCCTCTGCTGCATTTCCCAAAACATGGGCGCGGTATCCTGTAATGGCATCAGATATTGCGGAGACAGTCTCTCCTAAATGCTAATAACCCTGAGCCTCTCTCCTGCACTCATAAATATCCCTTTCAACAAGAGCAGGCCAGCCACGGCCAGGTGACCCAGGCACTAAATCCATTTGTCACTGGTCTACTGAGTAAACTGGGCACCCACTTCTACCTTCGCATTCTTCAGTTTCCTTACCTGTAAAACTAGGTCAAAGCAAAGATTTTCTAGTGAAAGTTTCCTGTTGTATGATTCTTAACCCAGTGTTTCCCAAACTTCAGTCATTCCATACCATTTTGGTCAAATCTGAGTATCACCTCTGCAATCATTACCTTGTATTGTTCTTCCTGTCAGCTTATTTCTTTTTTATAAATGAAGATATTTCTAAAAGTAACTTATCCCTCTAACATAAATGGAAAACCAAAAGTGCTTGCCATAAATAGAATGTAATTGTGTGTGTGTGTGTGTGTGTGTGTGTGTGTGTATATGTATATATATATATATATATGAAATTAAGTTCTAGCTCAAAGCTGGTGTCTGTCTCTGACCTGGAGGCCGAACTTCTAAAAAAAACTAATAAGTGAGGAGATGTTAAAGACATACCAGCACCAAGCTGAGACTTATCTTTGATGTAATCAAAAGGCTTGAGAGAACCGAAAAGGGACTCACTCTCTCCCTGGGTGACTTCCTTAACGCTGAGTCTGTGAACCGTCTGACCCACCGGCCCCTACTTTTTATCAAGTCCTGTGCTAGGCCTGGGAATATAGAGATACATTAAACAGTGGATTCTTCTTTCCAGCCATTTCTGTTTCCTTGTGGACTTTTATAACCAAAATTTAACACTTCATCCTTCTGTGGTGGATACCAAGCGTTTTGCTGGTACCCAGCACTATGTTTAGCTGCCTTATGTTCATTCATTCCATAAAAATGGGCAAACCAGTGGCCAAATGCGAACCTTGAAGGAAGGCCAAGTTGGGTCAAGAGCCAGGGCTTCTTAATGCTGTGTCCGTGTGCAGAGTTCTGTCCAGATCGTCCTCTCTAAAGTAGACCCTTTTCCTCTCCCTGTCACTCTGGCTTTTTCATTGTACTCAAAACGACTTGTATATATTTAATTTGTAGATTTGTTTTATCGCTAATCAGCTGTCTTCCAGATAGGGGCCATGTTCCTTGAGGACAGGGGCCTTGCACACCAGTTCCTGGCATACTGCCTGGCACAGAGTTTGTGAGCTCATACAAAAGTTACACCAGGTTCTAAGAAAAGATGAGTGATCTAACAAAGGTTAAGATCGCTGGTTCAGAGACTATAATAGGAGCAGTTTCCAAAAATGACAAATCGTGTGTTTTCGTAGACGGCTGGATGACCAGATTATATGACATCATACTAGATGTGGTTTCCTGGGCTTAGCTCTGGTGGCCAGTGGGGTTTTGGAAAACTTTGGAAATATAATTCCAATTATGTTTCCTTATATTTCATAATTCCATTACAGGAAGTTTTTACAATGGGGCTTGTCCTGTGATTTAAAGGGGAATGATGGAATTCATCACTAGATTCAGTTGGCATAATTATTTAAATGTCTGTGCTCTGTCAGGCATTGGAAAGAGCTTATGGAAAAAACTGGCGTCGTTTTTGAAATGACTGAAACATTCACCTTGGAGAATATGTTCGCTATGGAACTTCACAGACACACGGATGTTCTCAGTGAGATTGTCACAGCAGCTGTCAAGGAGATCGCCATTGAGAAGGTAGGGCTACTTTAGTTACTGCAAAGGAGTCTTGAGAATTGGATTTTTATTCAAAAAGAAATATGTTTTCTCTAGTACCTGCTGTGTTTGAGTAATGAATTGTAGAAATAGAATTTTAAAATTTAAAATTTTGATTGTTTTTAATGATAGTTTTGATTTTGATTTATTTATTATGGAAATAATAGATGTACATGGTAGAAAATAGAAAAAGTAGACAAATCACTCATAATTCCACCACCTGAAGTTAATTATTGTTAATATTTTGGTATATGTCCTTCCATACTTAAATATACACACATACATATACATACATACACACATACACATGTACAACACACATGTGCATTCATATCCATATACACATCTGTATATACGTTCATACACATATACACACAAACATGCATGCATAGCCATCACACACATAAATATATACACACATATCACATACATAAATAACATATTTACATATGCATATGTATATACATATATACACAGTGACTGCATCACACATACACACAACATATATACATATATACAGATATGTACAGATATGTACACACACGTACATACATATATCTGTATATTGTACATATGGATACAGATGTGTTTTGAAAAGGGAATCATAATGGGCATATTATTATTTTTTTATAAATTTTTTTTAGGAGGTATGGGCCTTTGAACCCAGGACCTCGTACATGGGAAGCAGGTGCTCAACCACTGAGCTACATCTGCTCCCCAATGAGAGATTTTTGTTGTTGTTGTTGTTGTTGTTGTGTATTTTATTTGTTTTTGTTTTTAGGAGGTGTCAGGGATCGAACCCGGGACCTCGTACGTGGAAAGCAGGGCCTCAACCACTTGAGCTACATCCGTTCCTGGCATATTATTTTGTAATTTGATTTTCTTGCCTAACAGTAGAGTAAGCCCATGGGCAAGATTGCAGAAGTGTGCAGACCCTGGAGGCAGACTGGAATTTAGACCCTGTTTCTGGCACTCAGTAGCTGAGTGGACTTGACAAACTGTTTCATGCCTGACTCTTAGTTTCCTTCTCTGTAAAATGGGGGGAATAGTCATACCTACTTCACTCGGGTTGTTTTTGAGGACTAGCTGAGATCATGTGTGTGACATGCTTACTTGGCACATGGCAGATGCTTAAGACGTAACTATTATTATCATGACAGAATCTACTTATTCAGAAAACTGAACCAGGACACTGAGTGGAAGAGTTGGTCAAAGGCATGCTGAGAAAGTTGTTGGATGGGGGTTCAGTTTCTTCAATTTATGTGCCCAAATCATTCTTTTTTCATTCCTGTCCAGGCTGTGAAGGAAATTCTGGACACATGGGAGAATATGAAATTCACTGTGGTCAAGTACTATAAAGGCCCTCAGGAGCGAGGCTACATCTTGGGGTCTGTTGATGACATTATTCAGTGCCTCGATGACAATACTTTCAACCTGCAGAGCATCTCAGGAAGCAGATTTGTGGGGCCTTTTCTGCAGACTGTTCACAAATGGGAAAAAACACTTTCCCTAATTGGGGAAGTTATTGAGGTGAGAAGACAAAAAGGATTGATTAGAGCCAATTAATTGCAGAAAAGAGCCTTTATATGAGACAAATTTGTACTTAGAAACTAGTGATCTTCTTTCAAAACTTTTTAGGTATGAACGTATATTTGTATGTATGTATGTATGTATGTATGTATTTTTAGTTGGTTACAATGGCCTGGGTGTTTTTTTGTATGATGTCTATATATATCATAGAATTTGCCATTTCAATCATTTTTAAGTGTACAATTCAGTGGAATTAATTACATTTACATTGTGCAGCCATTACTACCTTCTATTACCAAAACTTTTTCATCACCCCACACAGAAATTCTGTACCCTTTAAACAATAACTCACCCTTTACCCTCATCCCCGCCCCTGGTAACCTCTAATTATTTTCTGTCTCTATGAATTTGCTTACTCTAGATATTTCATATAAGTGGAATCACACAATATTTGCCCTTTTGTGTCTGGCTTCTTTCCCTCAATGTTTTCCAGGGTCTTGTATGTAGTAGCATGTGTCAAAACGTCATTCCTTTTTATGGCTGAATAATATTTGTTTATCCAGTCGTCCATCAATGGGCACTTGGGTTGTTTCTCCCTTTTTGTCCCTTGTGAATAATGCTGCTCTGAGCATTGATGTACTGTCACATGTCTTTGAATTTTCTCCAGCTTAGTCTGTAGCCCTGGACAGCTCCAGACAAGGTCTTAGCATTAGGTGCTTTGGGGCTCTCTTCCTTGGTGGGAAATACTCCAGACCCCTGGGAGAAACCCAGGCTCGGCTCACCATTTTTTTGCATGACTCGCTTTCCTTCCCAGGCCACAGGCAAGGGGCTCATTCCTGGCCACAACCTGAGCTTGGGGTGGATGGTTCCAGACCTGGTTCCCCAGCCCGGCCCTGGCCCTGGCCGCCGGCCACGCGCGGGCCTCGCTTTTGCATGGGCTTCTGCACGGTCCTGTCACAGGGTTCCAGCTCCTGCTTTCTCCCCATCCCGGGCTGGTGTGAGAGTGCGCTTTTGCTCTTGAGTGTCGCTTTGTATTTGTAAATGTTTCATCATGCTTCACCCAGCACTTCTGTGTGTTTGGGTTGGAAGGGAGTGGTTACATACGTGCTTTCTCCGCTGTCCTTCCTGGACAGGCCTTTGCCTGAGATGGCTGAATCTGTCCTGGCTTAGGGTGGGAGTTCACGCTGCACACCTGAGGCACTTTCTGACCAGCGTCAATGCTAATATTGTGCACTTACAGATCTGGATGCTGGTTCAGAGAAAATGGATGTATCTTGAAAGCATTTTTATTGGCGGAGATATACGATCACAGCTTCCAGATGAGGCAAAGAAGTTTGACAGCATCGATAGAGTATTTAAAAGGGCAAGTGACTGGCTTCTACTTTAGGCATGAAAGAAAGATGGTTATTTGAGATTCTTTTACTTTTGTATTTGCATGTGGTATTTTCTCCGTTAGTGTCGTCTGAATTTTGCTATCATAATATTTGACTTTAATCTGTTTAGTAAAAATTTGTTTGATCTTTAGCTGCTGGAATGTGACTAAAACTTTTTTAATGTTTATTTTTTATTATAAAAGTAATACAAGCTTGTTTAAAAACCTTGGAAAATGTAAAAAGGAAGAAAAAAATTATCTTGCATGGTCCCTTCGTCTTATTGTGACCACTTTAATATATCATATATTTCTTTTTATCTTTTTTTATGTATATACAGTTTAAAAGCGCAATTGTAATCATACTGTGTACAATTTTATAACTTATAATTTCTTCTTAATATTATGAGAAACATTATTTCATATCATGAAGCCATTTGAGAAAATATTTTCATGGCTTATTATAATATTCCAGTGAGTGACTTGACCTTAGGTGACTTGACTATTTTTAAGTAGTTGGACATTTTGTTGGACTAAATTCTTTGCTTTCATTAGTAATGTGCAAGTTGGTGCCTAAGGCTTTTCCCATATTTCGGGTGAATGTTTTATGATAGATTGTTAGAGGGTAAATTGCCCGCAAAAGGGTATACTTGTTTTAAAACCCTTCCAGAAAGGGCTGCGCGTATCCTCACAGCTGCTGATCATTAGTGGGACCAGGATTTTAACCAGGTCACCTGACCCCCAACACCAGGTGGTGTTCTTTGCCACCTGGCCCTGCGGTTCCGTTTGCCAGTTATGAGTGGCCAGTTTGTGTTTTGATCTCCTTTATCCACTAGAGTTTGTCATTTTTTTATTATCCATTTACATGGACTCTTTTTTTTAAACTTAACAAATATTGCACAACAAATGTCTATTAATTGTACAAGGATTTAGACATTACAGATAAGCAAAATAAAATAAAATAAAAATAAAAAAGAAAGAACCTGCAATCCCTTTACTTAAGATGACCACTTTTAACAGTTTGGCATATATCTTTCCAAAATTTGTTCTATTCCTCTGTAAACATATAAATAACTAGATTAATAAATACATAAATATTCTATAAAAATAGGATCATACTTACCAATATAATTGGCTTTTCCATTATTTGAATTATTTACCTAATTCCCTATGGTTGGAGACTTCAGTTATTTCATTTTTTCCTTTTTTGCTATTATAAATATTTGCTGTGATGAGCATTCTGGTATCTACACATTGCTCAAGGTGGAATTGCTGGTTCATTCATTCACCAATCTTGACTGAGAGACTCCTATGTGCAGCTAAATATTCCTGCCTCATGCAGCTGAACTTCTAGGAGAAGAGAGAGAGAGAGGGAGTGTATTAGTCAGCCAAAGGGGTGCTAATGTGAAATACCAAAAATGGGTTGGTATTTATAAAGGGTATTTATTTGGGGTAGAAGTCCACAGTTACCAGGCCATAAAGCATAAGTTTCTTCCCTCACCAAAGTCCATTGTCATGTGTTGGAGCAAGACAGCTGCCGACATTTGCCCAGAGTTCAGGCTTCTTGGGTTCCTC
>JAQZBX010063244.1:0-16729 GCA_029593785.1 Cabassous unicinctus | reverse complement strand
ATAAAACAAATAACATTTATGTAAACAAATGCACATATATGCATATGTATTTATATATCATTTTACAAATATTGGTATGTATTGTGAAAAATTTGATTTTTACCCACAATTAAAAAAAAGAAAAAGTCCTAAAAATAAAAAAATAAATGCATGAGAGAGTCTGAAAAAAAAAAACATATTGTGCTTTCAGCTTGCTACCCCAAATCCTGTAAAGTTATATAGACAGTGCCCTTTGAGGGCACAATTCTAAGACTAAAACCATCTACAGTTAAAAATAATAATAATAATAATAATTTAAGAAGAGGATATATCCTCTTAGAGATTTTCAAATTTCATATATTAGTATGAAGAAAATATTTTGAACTAATTACAAACCTGTAATTATCTTTATAAACCAACTTGTACAAAAATTAACTTATAAACATGTTATAAGGTGATTGTCTACTTTAAAATATTTCCTTTACAAAATTATTCATATGATAGATAATATCTGAAGAATAGTCAAAGAAAATTCTTAGAAAAGTTTATTTTGGAGTAAAGAAGAATTAAGGAGTTCCATAAAAACATCCATCATATAAAATATGGAGAAAAAACTTGCATTATTTCTGAATAGAGAACCATAACCACTGGGTGGGAGTTATAAGAAGATGGATTTGGCTCAACATAAAAAAATTCTTTCCTAAATGGGAATTTTTTCTTTAGGATGGGGTAAACATCTTATCTAAAGAGAGAAAAAACACCTATCTTCCAGGGATAATTTACAAGGGATTCAGTAAGGGGCTGAATTAGGAAAATCCCATGTTTCCTTCCAATTTTAATATCCTATGATTCCATGATCATTTATATTGTGAACTTTCTTTTACATTTAAAAACTGATGTGTGAGAACAATTTAAGTTCAACTTTTCAAAAACATAGTTCCATACATCGAGGAAAAGATGAGCTCATTGGTACTACAACATACACACAGTTTTTGTATTCTACATTTAAATGCATGCTTATATCATGAACACAAATGATATACAAAAGTCTGTTAGTCATTCATCCAACCATTCCTCTATCCATTTATTCTCCTTTTCATCATTTTACTAATGAGCTAGATTTATGGTAGTCAAAAGACCTAACAATATACATATACATTTATATAATCATTACCTTCTGAGATAAAGGAACAAAGAAAATTGGGGGCATGAGTCAGAGCAGTAACATGCCTACATGTATGTTAGAAGGAAATTAGGGTTTGCTATATGTTAGTTGAATCTGTTTGAATTCAACAAATATAGTGGGATATGGGGGGGGGGGTGTTCATATGTAACTGGATTGAGTCTAGAATGAAAAGTTTCCTCTTAGTACGTAGAAGACCCCATCTAATCCTTCTGTCTTTTAGCCCTTGCTGTCTGATTTCAGCCCCAGACTTCCAACTATTAGTACATCGTAACTTTGCCTTTATTTCAGTTCCTGTCTAAGGCATGAGTTAATCTACTCTAAGCTTTGCCATACAATAAGAGCCCCATACCTAGCAGCTAGTGGGATCTGGAATTTGTCTTGCAGCTCTGTGCCTTGTATCTGAGTTGCCACCATATCTACCCTGTAACTGTAGAGTACAATTTTCAA
Source organism: Cabassous unicinctus (assembly GCA_029593785.1). Taxonomy (NCBI): domain Eukaryota; kingdom Metazoa; phylum Chordata; class Mammalia; order Cingulata; family Chlamyphoridae; genus Cabassous; species Cabassous unicinctus. Next base: position 15,117 of record JAQZBX010063244.1, on the reverse strand, counting down.
GACAGATACTCATGGAACCATGAATCCTACAACTTGTCTGAATAAGCCACTGCTAGAGACCCCTGAATATCAAAACTAACCCAGACCTATAGCCCAATTATGATATGCAATTTGGATGTTATGGTTTGAATCACCAGCCTTTTCCCTCAGGTACCAGATTCACTTTTTTTCTCTAGCATTTTCCTCAATGTTTTAAGGGTGCTGAGTTCTTAAGCATGTTTTGTGGACAGCATTCTTTAGATTATAAAAATTAAATCCCCCCAAAGCTACCAAGTATAACCTAACATTCCATAAGCAGGCAGCAGGAAAAGCCCTTAAAAATTCTATATTGTTCAAACAGACAGTAATTTTATCTGTATGTGATTCTGATTTCCCTTTCCAGAACAGAGAGCTGATTGTGGTGAAAATGGATGGCAAGTATCAGTTCTCTTTGTGACGGCATAAATCATGTTTAGAGCCTTCCTCTAGTTCTGGGAGACTCTGGGAAACTCCAGATCATTTACTCTCTGTAATTACATTTCATCATATTTGCTTTTGGGTTTGTCTGTTAATAGAGTTTCTTGATCTGCTTAACTGCCTCCTCTGTAATTAAACAGTCAAAGAAAGCATATGGATAATACCATGCTAATGATACAGTTTTAAATTTTAGAACGATTTAAAAGGAAATTTTAATCTTCTACAAAGTTTGGCATCAAACTACTCTGGACATAATGGTGATGTTTTCAAACTTTTCATTCCTATGTAGACTCAAATTTCACATTGCTTACTTTGCAGCCAATAAGTCTTAATTAACACTTGTTAATATCTAGAAGACACATCCTAGTTTTTAGTTTTTATATTTTAACTCTTGCCCAAAATTGAATAGATCAACATGTCAAATGACAAACTGGGAGTGCCAAATGGTTGTGATTTTACTAAACTCATATACCAAGTCAATGTTTAAAAACATCTTTGATTTCACATTCATAATACAGTTTGAAGGTCTGCTTGTTTCATGATAAATAGGCTGTATAAGTCAGTTTTTTTTTTGTTTTTTTTTTTTAAAGATTTATTTATTTTTATTTATTTATCCCCCCCTTGCCTCTTGTGCTGCTGTGTCCATTTGCTGCGTGTCTTCTCCGTGTCTGCTTATCTCCCCCTTGCTGTGAGGTCTTGCCGCATCAGCCCACGGCGTATAAGTCAGTTTTGATGCTCAACAACAATCCCAAAATCTTGGAGGCTTACCATAACAAACTTGTTTCTTTTAAACAAATCTCACGTTAGTAGCTGCTTCAACTCTGCTTGCTTCCGCTCCACCTGTTGTCTCACTTTGGAACTCAGACTGAGGGAGTACACATCTGGTACTTGCCATTCTAGTGGCAAAAGGCATAATGTCAAACAAAGTTGCACAGAAATATTTACATATTGCATGTGGCTTGTAAAACATCTATTAACATTCTAACGACAAAGCAAGTCAAATCGCCAAGCAGGATATGAAGAGGAAGTACCTCCTTTCCGCAGGGGCAGCAACGTGAATATTTGTAAATGATAAAATAATCTATCACACAGGCCAAGTGACCGTTTTAGTGACCTGCCCATCTAAAGACCTCATATAATTTTACAAATCCCTGAAGACCTACAATCTGCCTCCACTCTTTGTACTTGACTAAAAATCTCCTTTCTGCCAGGCGTGTGCTTTCTCCGGTGGTGCTGGCCACTACCATAAAGCAGCACGGAATGACAGAGAGAGACGGAATTTCAAACTTCTGACCGGAAGACATGAGTTGGAGCTCTGGCTGTGCAAGGAGCTAGTTGGAGCACATTTAAGTTGATTCACTTCTTCAGGCTATGGATTCTCAGTCTAGAGAATGGTTCTAAGAATAATAATGCCTGCCTCAGAGGATTGTTATGCAGCCTCCCCGAGTTGTAGGATGAGAGAATAAGCATGTGTGTAACCTGCAAAATACTCGACACCTGGATGTATGATAAGAGAGTTTTGAAAAGAGGTAGGAGTCAGGAAATAAGGGAGTCATGACTAGACCTTGTTGGTAGTGAAGGGAGCAAGGGAGAGGGTGTGGACAGGGAAGGAAGTTACAAACACATTACTTTCCTCCCAGCCTGATACGGAATTACATTCACTTCTGGGACTCCATGCCCAGTGAAAACGAGAAATGAATGCTCTCACTTTTCTGTTATCAAAAGCTCTTAAAAGCATCCTCACTCTTCTCATCCTCTTCCTCTAGGACATGCAAGCTATGTGGAAGAGAGGATACAATTATCTTGTCATCTTGGATCCATCACATAACACTTGTAGGCCTCAGTTTTCTTATCTGCAAAATGGCGGTAATCAATGCTGCCTAACGGATTTTTCTGAGATTATGTTCAGGAAGTGCTTGGAAAACCATGAGGCATTGCACATACTTTTTCAGTTGTTCATAAAGTGAGAGGCATGAGGGGTCCTTTTCATCTCAGAGGTTTTATGATTCCAGCATTATCACTTGTTTAGACTTGGGAAGGATGTTTGAGATCAAATAGTTCATTCCCTTTATTTTACAAATGAGCAAAATTTTCTTAGTTCCATGATCTTAATTCATATAATGTGGAGCAGAATATTTAATATTCTTGCATCAGGTTTTAGGTTCTGTTTTAGTTTTTGTCTTAGCACACTTAAGAAATAGTTCCATTGTAATGTTGAGATAGCTTAACTTTTTTCTGAATCCCCACTTTAACTCAATATATTTCTTTTGAATCTTCAATTCAAATCAATGAATGTGCTAGACTCCTGTCATGTGTCATGCTATGGACCAGTGCTTTTATACCCCTCTACATGTTGGAAGTACTCAGGGAGCAGATGTGGCTCGAGCAGTTGGGCGCCCACCTACCACATAGGAGGTCCTGGGTTCAGTTCCCAGTGCCTCCTAAAGAAGTTGAGCAGCACAGTGAGCTGATGCAACAGGATGACACAGAGAGGAGACACAACAAGGAAACATGACGAGAGACAGAACGGACAGGGAGTGGAGGTGGCTCAAGTGATTGGAACCCTCCCTCCCACATGGGAGGTATCAGGTTCGGTTCCCGGTGCCTTCTAAAAAAAGGGAGGGGGGGCAGGCAGACACAGAGAGCACACAATGAATAGACACAGCAAGTGCAAACAATGGGTGGGGGATAAAATTTTTTTAAAAAACCTTAAAAACATAAAAATAAAAGTACTGATTCCTATACCCGACCCCCAGAAATTCTTATTTATCTTGTCCTGCATGGGTCTTAGGCATAGTTTATTTTTGGTTTGTTGTTTTAAGGTCTTCAGGTGATTCTTTTGTGAAGTCAGGTTTCGGAACAACTGTGCTAAAGATATCAGGTTGAATAAGCTAAAGTCCCTGCCCTCAAGAAACTGAAAGACTTTTTGGTCAGACTGGCATGCAAAAAGTAACTTGCAGTGTGGTGGTCTCTAATAGAATTATGTTTAAAATGGGCCCAAATCTGAGAGTTAAGGAGGGCTCACAAAGCTTGAACTTTGTCTTGAAACCAGGGTAGGAATTTTCTAGCTGCCCAGGGAAAGGGAAAAAATAGTCAAAGGGGCAACAGTTGAAGTCATAGCAAATATTTGAAGAATATTGGTAATAAGATATGTTGAAATGTAGAGTCTGAGGTGGGGAAAGTGGCAAGAGATGGACAAAGAGGAAGGTGAGAATCAGAGAAGGAATTGGCATGGTCTGCTTTGGATGTTAGCCATTGGAAAGTCACTGAAAGAATTTCTAAGCAATGGATTCACTTCTTCTAAGATTTCCCCAATAAAACCCATCAAGCTCTTCTGGAGTCTTCATTCAACTTTTCCTCAGCCTGCTTTGGATCACACTAACCTGGGTTTATACATACATGCTCATCACACATAAATCCTGGAGGAACTCTCAAAGAACACCTCACTTGAAATCTGTGCTATCTCAAAAATATTGTTTATGCAAAAGTACTGGTCTTGAATCAACATTAGCCTTACCCTGATTTCCCTGATTCTAAGCTACTGTTGATTATAACAAGCAACTTTTATTTAATAAAAGCTTTCTGTGTATAAACAGAAGGAAAATGACCATTGTTGCCACATTAAATGTAGTCCTCATTTATAAGCAGGCACATTAAAATTGGGGAAAAAATGTGCATCTTAGGAGCAGGTTAAGAGAGTAGAGAGTGAGCTCCTCAAAAGCTCTTAATGTGCTCTATTAATAAAGGCAAAGAAAATTCTGATAGTTTTTACTATAGCCACTCTGTGAGTTTGGCTTGTCTTTTCCTTTTAAAAATTTTTTAAAAAATTTATTTTCTGAGTTTACATTTATATTCCCTCCAAAAATGACCTGATAGTCACAAAAGTTGTCACAGACAAAGGGATAAATAATGAGACTGTCTTTCAGATAAATTTGTCCTATCTAGACTGGTGGTCAGTAAATCAGCTGAAAGCCTGATGTTTATTGACTGCCTCCTACATGAAAGGTAGCATGCAAGATATTGAAAGGTAAGGCAAAACCATAGATTGTTGATTGATTTTAATTCATTCCTTCATTCATTTATACCACATACTTTGAGCACCTACTCTAAATCTGGCACCCTTCTAGAGTCTGGGAGTATAAAGATAAACAGAACAGAGTTCCTATCATAGAAGTGTCTAAAGGAGTGATGTTTAATAGAAATATAATGCAAGTCATATATGTAATTATAAATCTTCTAGTAGCCACATTAAAAAAATAAAAGAAACAGGTGAAATTAATGTCCAAAATAATATTATTTCAACCTGTAATCAATATAACAAATTATTAATGAGATATTGTATTAGTCAGCCAAAGGGGTACTGATGCAATTGAGTCCAACTCAAGGTACCATAAGAGGTACTTTCTCACCAAATGTCTGTTGTCATGTGTTGAAGCAAGATGGCTGCTGATATCTGTGAGGGTTCAGCCTTCCTCTTTCCTCTTAAGGCTCTGGGGCCCAGCTTCTTCCAATTTCAGCTGTAGGCTGACAAGGCTCATCTCTCAGGGCTTCTCAGATGCTCTGGTCTCTTCCACAAGGTCAGGTGTAAACTATCAGGCGAATGTTTCACCTCTCCCCAGCATGTCTTCTTCTGTGTATCTACTTCTCTGTTCTTAATTGAGTATCTGTTTATATATAGCCTACCAAGGGGGTGGGGACTCAACCCTTCATGCCCTAATGATATGGTCGAATCAAAGCTCTAATCTTAACATAGTTTAATCAAAGGCATTTCAGCTGAATCTAATACAATCAAAGGTATCACACCCAGAGGAACAGACCAGTTTTAATCAAAATCTCTTTTTGGAATTCATAAATAATATCAAACTGCCACAGATATTTTACCCTCTTTTTTCTCATTAAAAATGCAAATGTGAAATGCATATGAATTTTATACTTATGACACATCTCAATTCAGATACTAACTTTAAACTATTAAGGTGAAACCATTAAGGTTTCTTTCCAAAACAATAAAGTTGCGTCTGACAAAAACTCTTCTACCTTATACTTTAGTTTTTAAATTGAAATTGAAATTAATAAAGACATTCTGATAAAATTAAAATTCATTTCCTCAGTTGCACTAACCACATTTCAAGTGTTTGAGAGCCATATTGGCTAGTGGCTACTGTATTAGGCAACCTAGGCTAGAGAGTAAATGCAAAGAGGAAGAGAGACAAACAAATGGTTAGAGTAACGTCTTAAGGGAGTTACAAGACATGTTGGAAGCACAGAGGAAGATGCACTTAATTTTTCTTGGTGAGCTGAGGAATTTCAGAGAGTGCATCACCTCACTAAGTGCTATAGGAAAACCCAGTATACAGGAGTGGACAGAGGTAAGAAAGAAACGTAGTGAACAGCAGTCTCCACTCTCAAGATTTACTGTTGAACAGGGAAGACTGGCAAAAATAAGTTAAATGTTGAAAAGCAATATAAGATTTAAGTATGAGCTTGGAGAGTATCAAAATTATTACAGAACACCTGCATTTGTACCCGAGTTCTGCACCGTACTGTCTGTGACCTTGAGCAAGCATCTGGTCATTTCTGCATCTGTAAAAATGGGGATCATAAAACTTACCTTAAGGGGCTATTGTGAGCAATAAATAAGGTAACATACATTAAACACCCAGTGTATGTGTGCAGGCTCCAAACTCAAATGGAAAAAGCCACAGTGGGAGAACACTGCCCTGTTCTACCTCTGATTCACGTGGGTGCCATCTCATCATGCCTTCCAACCAGGTTGCGGCTCTCCGTGGGTGATGCATGCATTCCCTTCTGCCTCAAGGACCTGCACTGCACTTGACTTTCCCTTTGACTCCATGCTTTTACCCCTGCTCTTTAAACATCTAGGGAGCCTTCCTCCTCTGATCTGCCTATCCCAAACACAAAGGCAGCCACTCCCTATCACATTACTCTCCATTGTCTTCAGAGTCCTGATCACCATCTGAATACATTCTCTTATTGCCCATCACCTGTCCCCATCCCCCTCCCAGAATATAAGCTCCATGAGAGTAGGGATCTCATGTCTCTTGCTTGTTACCCTCTCTCTTAGACCTGGAAGTTGCTCAATGAATATTTGTTGAATGAATGAATATATCATCCATAGCATTAGAATTTTAAGCAATGCTGACCCCCTCATAACTCAGGCAATTGGAGGTCAATAAAATGAATGTCTGCAATCTATGTCACAGGGCCTTCAAATATTTACTCCTGTCTCAAATCTTTCTCTCTCTTTGTGGTCAACTTTTTTTTATTCCATTCCCTTCGCTGGACCTTTGGGATTAATGCCTAAGATAAATTCTTGGGGTCTTATTGATCCTCTGGCTCCATGCTATTTTTGCTATTTTGCATACAGCACCTCGAATATTCTAGTTCTGGGATCTAGAACACTAACTTGTGACTCAGTGCAAGACACAGAGAGAGAGATTGAGCGAGAGAGAGGCAAATGAGAAGGGAAGGGGAGAAACAACAATCTAAAATGTGCAAGAAAAAGTAATGTATAACTGTGATATTCATTGGGAAATAAAACTTCGTGAAAACAGAGGTTCAGGTATTTACAGAATAAATTTCAAAGAAAACAGAGAGAGCAGGGGTTGCTTGAAAACCTTGGAAGATGGGCTATTTGGGTCAGGGAAACTTCTTCCAAGAAATTTGTGAACAGCTCTTGAAAAAGTGAACTAGATGTTTCAAAAGGACATGGGACTTCTTTAGCTCTGCTCTCATTCTGACAAAGTTTCTCTTTATTGATCAATCACGGTTTTTCCTAGGTTTTCATTTCAATACACATAAACAGGCCACATTTCTGGGTCAGCAAAATAGGGCACCATGTCCAACAATTTCCTCTGTTCTCACACTTGGCAAGGCCCCTGTAATGGTGTCAGGAACAGGGCTGCACCTCAGCTTAAGGGGACTGGGAAGGAGTCTAAGAAATTGTGGAGTCCAGAGGATCCATTTTACAGATGAATTGTCTGAGGTCTAGCGATATGGACACATGTCCAGTCAGATGATCCCTAATTGCCTTAATCTCCTACATAACGGTTCTTTCAAATTAATTCCAAACGGCCCTTGCCAAAAAAGTTTCCCCATAATCCATTACCCCTATACCTGAAATTTCACCAGTTGCTATTCTTTAGGGCTGTTTGTCTTAGATGTTACATGTCCATCTCTTAGAATGAGGAAATGTTTGCAGGACAGAGGAAAACATCTGTGTTCACTGTTCTGGTGCATAGATTGGGGGGATCCTGGGAGAATAGGGCACTGGACTGGTAAGTGTTGATGGGGGGACAAGAAAAAAGCAAGATTAAATAGCACTCCCCAAGGATGATATTTATAGCTCACATTTATTAAGCACTCACTATGTGTCAGGAACAGTTTTTAATGATTGTTTTAGTTTGCCAAAGGGCTACCAATGCAAAGTACCAGAAATGAGTTGGCTTTTACAAAGGGGATTCTTTTGGAGTAAAATCTTACAGTTCCAAGGCTGTAGAATATCCAAATCAAGGCACCATCAGAGGTGGTTTCTCATCAAAGTCAGCTACTGTTGATTCTGTTGTCCGGCCACATAGCAATTCAAGATAGCCACCAATCTCTGCTGAGGTCTCTACCGTCCCCTCCAAGCTCACCATCTCTCAGAGCCCATCTCTCGGAGCCCAGCTCCCAGAGCTCAGCTGTGAGCAACCAGGCATAGGGCTTGTCTCTCTCCTGGCCTCTTCTATGGGTCTCGGTTGCTCTGGTTTCTTCCCAAGTTCAGCTGCAAGCTATCAGACATATGGCTTACTTGTTCTTGGGCCTCAGCGATTTGAACGTCTCAGGGACTTCTCTCCTTGCAGCTCAACTCTGGGCAAAACTGGAGTCCTTTCTCTCACATTGCAGGATCAAATGTGGCAGCTTCCTTTTCTTCTGTGTCTCTTTCAGTGTCTCTGTTTATATCAGACCCAGCAAGGGGGCAGAGACTCAACCTGAGTCACACCTCAACTGATGTAGTCCAATCAAAAGCCCTAAATTGATTTTTATCAAGTAATCTAATCAAAGTCCCCTCAACTGACTTTAATGCAATCAAAGGGTACCACACCTTGACAAATAGGTTAGTTTAAGAATATAAACTTTTTCTTTTTGGGATTCATAAAATAACTTCAAATTTATTGTCACAATGCTCAATAAAGAGATCCTTTAAGCCTCACTCTCACACACAAAAACCCTAACCTTATAGGTATTACTATTATTTTCTATATTTCACATATGAGGATACTGAGGAACAGAGAGGTTAAATAATTTGCTCAAGGTCCATATCTAGAAAGTAAAACAGCAGAGCCAGGATTCGAACTGAAGCCGTCCTCCAACCTAGAAAGTCCACCCACACTCTCTTGCTTCTCTGGGAGGATTCACTTACATTGAAAATTACATTAAGAGGGAAACCTGGAGAGTCAGGGACATGGAATCATGGAATGTGGATCAAAGTCATGCAATCAAATGCTCTTAGAATCACATTGTCTCCTGATTAGAAGATAAACTGACCTGAAATTTCCCGTTCATCAAGCAAATTCACTCTACAGTATTTGGATTAAATGGCTGTCCAATTCCCCTACCTCTTGAAGGCACTCTGTGATACAGAACTCACTACCTCCTGAAGGTAGCCTCTTCATCTTTATGCAGTTTTACCAACTAGAACATGCTTTTATATAATGAACTAAAAGCAGACTCATGAAATCTTCTACCCATTGGTCCCAATTTTGCTTTGAAAAAGAGACTAAGGCTAGTGCTTCTTGCATTTGGCAATCCTTCACTTAAAAGTAATTACCTTCCTTTTATTACCCAATATTAGCATCTCTATTGCCTTATACATTCCTTTCATAAAATGAGTTCAAGTTTTGTTCCCAGTTTTGAGGACTTTGGTGGGGGAAAGCATGCTGAGGGAAAAAAATGTTGGAAGTCAAAAATATGCAGAACAAACTCTATTATCTGATTGTCCACCTTCACTCAGTCTAGGATAAAAGCTATGGCTTAAGCTATGACTGGTTTATATTTGTATTAGGCAGTATAGTAATTAGGGTAAATTTCTTTCTTCCTCACCTTCTGCCAGTGTTGCTATAACAAACACCACGGACGGGTTGGCTTAAAGAACAGGGGTTTATTGTCTCAGTCTTGGAGGCTAGAAGTACAAAATCAAGGTATCAGTAGGTCATGTCTTCTCCAAAGTCTGTAGCGTTCTGGTGGTGGTTTGCTGGTAATCTCTGCCTTGGTCACAAGGTGATCTATTTCTCCTTTGGTCTCCTCCTGTGGTGTCTACTTCCATGATCCAATTCCTTTTCTTATAAGGACTCCAGTCACATTGGATTAAGGCCCACCCTGCTTCAGTTTGGCCTCATGTTAATAGGATCATCAAAGATCCCACTTACAACCGAGTTCACAAGCACAGGACTAGGGGTTGGACTTGAACATGTCTTTGTGGGAGACATGATTCAGTCTACCCCCCTCACACACCCATCCAAGTGGATGCTCTTGGTTGGCATGTGCTTGTCCTCCATGCAGTGATGGACCCAGACTCCTTTTGTCTCATGATCTGTTAACCCCTGAGGCTGTTTTTATTGGCATTCAGACTGTGGAATGAGAAGGAGTTCTTGGAGAAAGCACACTCTCTTCTTAAAAGCCTTGATATATAGTGGTGCATCTCACCTCTATTTACACTCCACAGTGAGAAGGCACTGTGGCTAGACCTACTTGCAAGAAAGACTGGGAACTGTAGCCTTGCTGTGTACTCAGGAAGAAGTACAAAAGGATTTTGGTGAACCACTAGCAATCCCTGCCACAAGCAGTATGTGCAATGTCAAGAAATCAGACCTAGACTGGAATCTTAGTCTCCCTTTTTAGCTACTAGTCACATGCACGTGAGCAAGTGCTTAATTCTCTATTCTTCAGTCTCCTCAGTCATTAATAGTATGAATCTATAGGGTTGTTGTAAGGATTAAATGAGATAGTACATTTAATACTCTTAGCCTTGTCTAGCAAGTAGAAAGGGCTGAATAAGTATTAATCATTATTATCATCTGCTCTTATACTATCACTGCCAGATCCCAGCTCAGGGTCTGGCAGATAGTGGATTTCAATAAATGTCTGTTGAACTGAGCTGAACTGAACTTCACAGTCTTTCCCAAGGTCAGCCATACCCTTATAAGGAAGCACAAGGGGAGGAGGTCTGGTGCATGTTCACTCTGATGCTAACATGCTTGTAGTCTGCTTTCTTTGTGTTCCCACGCCTCTGTGAAGCTTTCATCTGCGAGGCTGATTTATACCTTCTCCAGGGACACGCTGTCACTAATTGAGGACTGAAAGAAAAAAACCAAGAGCTGAGCTGAAGACGTCAGGCAGTCTAATAGGTGCTGCTGGTCTCATTTCTCCAGTCCCTGGTGACTGGCGGTAGCTGCCACAGCAGCACAAGCGTCAGCCTGGCCGTTTGCCCACTGGGCAGGGTGGCTCTCGGGGAAACATGAACGGCTCACCAGTGGCTCCCCTGTTTCACACACAGAGGCCCTAGGCGGAACCCAGCAGTCATCCGGCTCCGAGGCCCGTACCCCATCCTGCCTCCAGGAGCAACGCCGAGCCCAATCAGCCGAATTCAACACGCTATACAGACAATTTGCTTTCTCTTAAACAAGACCATTAAATAAAATTCATTATTTCTAGTATAAGCAAGAGCCAGCGTGTGCTGTGCTCCCCAGGGCTAAGATGACAAAGGCTGGGTTATTCATTACAATCTGTTCCTTCAACTAATATCTTCTCCATGGTTTCCATCACAATTGTTTTCCTTGCTAATTGTTCAAACGGTGAATTGGTGATCAAGTTGCCAGGTGAAATGAGGATGAGTTAGATAAAATATGTTTTTCTTCATATGCAATGTCTCTGGGGCACGCTACCTACCGCAGAGCTGGGTGGCAGAGTGGTCAAAAAGGCCAGCCTGGCTCCAAATGCCAGGCAGCAGAGGGAAGTTGAAAAGTCTCCAGTATGGGATCTTTAAAAAACCCTCTTTTCAGCATCTGCTCAGTTTTTCTCTGTGACCCCATCCCTTGCTTCTTTCAGCGCTGAAAACAAAATCCTTTGGATAAGTCATTAAAACTAATTATTTAGTGCTGGGGGAAAATGGCTGACGTACAAATGGTTATGTCCACAGCTGACCTGTTGCTGGGGCGAGAATTGCCCTTGGTGACCTTTCAGCCCCCAAAAGCCCTTGAGGCTGAGCAGCTCCTCCTCAGTTGGGTCACTTTTCTGCTTACAGCAGTTTTCTTTTATTCTCTGCTTGGTGAGGGTGGAGAAAGTCTGGATAGCAGCAGCCTTTGACTATCTTCCTTGCATTACTTCCCATCCAGTCTGATTATATCAGATTTTCCTCATCTTTCCTCTCACAAGAAATGGAGTGATAAGAGCTAGGGGAAAAAAAGCCCAGGACAAACAATTTGGAACTACTCTCAAAACCGAGAGACAGCCTGGAGATATAGAGGTTCTAATACCTCATTTCGTCCTCTATCTTAGCTTTAACTTTCCTGTAGCTTGAAGCCTGTACTCCTGACGAAGGGCTAGGGGTTGGAAACTCACATGCTCTCAGGGACCAGACCTGCCATTTAGAGGAGTTTGTGATGCCTGCTGTAGGTCGGTCACTTGTCAAGCAGCTGTGTTCACAGGGCCAGAATGTGTTCAAAAGAACCAAACTCTCGAGTTCAGGTCTTGACTGTCCATTTGTGAACCATTGATCTTGAGGCAAATCGTCACCCTTCTGAGGCTCCATGTTTCCATTTATAAAAGGTGTCTCCTAACAATTCCTTCATAGGCTGCTTGTGCAGATGGAATGAGTTAGCTTGTGGAAAGGGCCTTGTGAACTGTTAAGAGGGCTATAATTAGCAACTGTGTATTCAAGGCAAACAGTAGGACAAGCAGACTCAGCTCAGTTAACACCGAGAGTGAAGTGAGGACAGAGAAGGGGAGAGGGAAGGGAGCAGCCCCTGGGAAGAGAGGCCATCTCCCCCGCCTCAGGCTGCAGGCTCCTGATCTTTGTCCTGGGGTCTCCAGCCTAAAGCATCCCTCTTGAGTCTTTGTTGAGGACGTGAGTCCCTAGGGGAGTCAGTTCACAACAAGATCATAGAGAAATGGAAGGGAGATGGAGGTGGGAGGCAATTTTTTCTTTCACCATCTTTTAAAAATATTTATTTTGCACTTAGTACCCTCAGTCAAAAGCTGCTCCAATTGGGGGCTCTGCTGCTGTGCATCACACGGAGGGGGGCATTATTATATTCGTAAGCAAGGCGGTACTCCTCCAAACCCACACACACTGGGGCACTTGGATAAATGTCTCAGCCATTAAAGAAAAAATGTGCAGGCTGAGAGGTATATGCAAAAGCGGAACGTGAGGGGGAAAAATCTCCTGCCTTTAATTGATCTGAGAAATGGAGGCTGTGATTAAGAACAGATGTTGTCTATTCAAGTGCTTCCATTTTGTTTGTTTGCCCGAAATATTTTATAATTGCCAATTTTTTTTTAACTCTATCTCCTAGTCTTATGGGATGTGACTAGGTCACTTAACCTGCTTGAACTTCAGTTTTCTGAATTTCATAAAATACGCCTATTAAAATCCTACCTCACAGGATTAATGGAAAGAACAAGTGCAGCAAAGGAAGCTATGATAAATTGTGGTCCTGTGCTCTTTGTTTTCACAATTCTCCTTCAAGTGGTCCTGGATGTAAAGGATCTTGTAATACAGAAGCTCCATAATCATAGAACTCTGGCTTCATATTTTCAACTAAGTTGACCACACAATCATTGGTTTGCTTATTGATTTATTTTTCAGGTTAATTTATAAAAACAGTGCTTCTGATAATATCTACTCCAGGTCACTAGGGATCTGATGGGCCCCATACCCTTTGTAGAGACCATTGCAATCTATCAAATAAATAGAAATGGCACAGTCAATGTTGGAAGGTCCATGATTGTTTATACCAGAAGTAATGGGTAAATATTAGATTTTCAAGTGTTCTCATTTAAGGGTTGTCTAGTCATTTTATCCCATGAGATGAGGGAAATGAAAATACATCTAATGTCATGAGAACTTACCCTGAAGCAGAGAAGAAGAAAGGATCTTGGCAACCTCAAAGTCTGGGGTGCCAGTCAAACTGGAAAAAAAATAGAAACAGCCAATTGGATGTGAGATGTAATGGGATCCTTTTGAATAACTACAAAGGGTTCAATAGGGAGAAAAAGGAGAATGTTTGCTATGTGCCAGCAATCTGCTGCTTGCTTTCTACCTACCTGCTGATTTAACCCTTCAGGATAATCTCATGAGGTGGGCAATGATATGCTCGTTTTACTGATGAGAAAACCGAGACTCAGGGAAGTTAAACAATGTTCGCAAAATGAGAGGACTCAGATATAAACCTATATCTATTGTTAATTTATTCAATGAATTGAAAGTGTATATATGCCAGAGATTATTTTTTTAGGTGTTGAGAATTCAGCAGTGAAGAAAACAAACATGAGTCTGTCCTCAAGGACTTTAGAGACAATGGAAAAGGATATAAATATATAGACACCAAATTGATAGTAGGGTTCTACAGCAGGGTATTTGAGAGTGGGTCATATTAATAACTTTATTTTTATATTTGTTTTACTGTTCCTTAAAATTTTTTAACTTTAAAATAATTTCAAAGAAAAAATGTTCCAAAGAGTTTCCATATACACTTCACCCAGTTTCCTCAAATGTTAACTTCCTATATAAACATGGCAAAAAATTAAAAACCAGGAAGTTAGTGTTGTTATAATGTATAGACCTTACTCAAATTTCTCCAATTGTCTCACTAATACCTTTTTTTCCACTCGAGGATCCAACGCAGGACACCATATTGCATTTAGATTTAATGTCTCCTTAAACTCCTTCAGTTTGGGACATTCCTTGATCTTTCTTTGCCGTTCGTGATTTGACACTTTTGAAGAGTTCTGGACAGTTGTTTTGTAAAATATCCCTCAGTGTATGTTTGTGTGATGTCTCTTCCTTTTAAATTCAGGATATTTATGCATTTTTGTTAGAATATCACCAACGCTATATTGTGTCCTTCTTGATATATCTTATCAGAAGGTACATAATGTTGATGTGTTATTACTTGTGATTTCATGAGTAAGTTAAGATCCCCCCCTCCGTATTTATAACTATTTTGTGGGGAGATATTTTGAGACTATACAAATAACTTTCTCATCATACTTTCACCAATTAATTTTATTATTCGTAACTTGTTCTCTGTAACAATTATTACTGTGGGGTTCATCAAATGGTGATTTTCTATTTGCACTATTCCTTCTACATTTATTCTTGTTGTCCCTTTCCATATTTGTAACGCCTTTCTCTAACAGTAAGAAAGTTGGTTTTCATTATCTACAATGAATTTACCTATTTACTTTTAAGAATAAACACAGGAGGCGGGTGTGGCTCAATCGATAGAGCCCCCGTTTACCATGTGTGAGGCCCCGGGTTCGCTTCCCGGGGCCTCCTTGTGAGGGCCGGCCAGCCCGCACGGCGCGGTGGGCTGATGCAGCAGGACCTCACAGCAAGGGGGAGATAAGCAGACACAGAGAGGACACACAGCAAATGGACAC
>JAQZBX010063243.1:0-16730 GCA_029593785.1 Cabassous unicinctus | reverse complement strand
TTATGAGGAGCAGCCAGCCCTATTCTCTGGGTTGTGAGGAAACTGGGAGAAGATGGGCTGAATGAGCTTGTATGTTTTGTTCACTCCATTCTCACTCTGCATCCTCAATAGTTGGCTAAACTCTATCCACTAAAGAAATCTTTCCTCTGCTTCACATCTTTAGCCCCTAGTTTAACTTCTGCCCATGTCCCCACCGGTTGCCTAAGAGTCAGAGAAACTGTGTTATTTCATTTATTCACTCATGCAGCTATTCATTCAGCACATATTGAGAGGTACTCTGCAAGCTGCTAAACAATACAGTACTAAACAAAGGCAGACATGGTCACTGCTCCAAGGAAAATTTGCTTTTGAAAATGAAGTCAGTTAACAAAGAAGAGTTTTAAATAATGAAACCTTGTTGTAATAACTGCATGCTTATGGCAGGCAATTATCTCTCCTCAGCACCACTTGAATCTCAGCATCCTTCTCCCTTCCTCACCTCCCACAATGGGGAATATGAAGTCACATAGCCTTGTTGCAGCTACGAGAGGCAAGAGACCCACTTCCTAATTAGAAGATGAAAGAGTAAATGTCTGGAAGGGATCGCCTTTTAATTTCCTGGTGAAAAGAAAGGATACAAGAGAAAGCTTGCTGGCCCTCACCCATTCCCCCTTTCTCTGCCTTAAATGTACCTGAAGGTGAGTCAGCCGTCCTGTGACCTTGGGGCAACAAATAAGAGTCAAAAGCCATCATGCTCTGGACAGCAACACAAAAAAACAGAAAATGACTTTTTAAAAAATTATCATAGAACAGGTGAACCAATGCCAGCAGATTTTCTGATGTAAATGAAAAATAAACCCCTATTTCTTAAGAGCACTGCTGGGGTTTTGGGTTATTTATAGCTGAATACCTCCTAACTGATACAATAACTTTCATGTTATCTACTTTGAAGGGGACCAATCTTCTTTGAATGGATATATTCTATCATGTTTTCTTAAACAAACAAAAAAAAAAACCAAAAACATCTCATTATGATACACTCTTACTACAAATGTCAACATTACTTTTACCATACAGCACTCTGTGTAATCGCCAATTCCATAAAAGTGACCGAAGATACTCTGTCAAAAAAATTATTTAAGTTGCATTAATATTTTAACAAATTAAACGAGTCTCTTCCTCTGTTTTCTCTGTTGATAGTTTATGGAAATCTGGAATTGGAATTTTCCATTTCTTGAGAATGCCCTCAGGTACATTTCTCTACGGCACTGCCCTTAAGGAGCCAACAGACTAAATTCGGGTTAGAGATGCAAGGCAGTTAAATTCTAAATAAAACTATTTCCTTTCTTTGCATGCAGAACTGAAAAAGGAAAAAAAAAAACCACATAAAAACAAAAACCTTCACCCACCACTCAGCCTTGTACTTATTAGTATTAGTTCCAGACCCAGTGCTAAGTCAAGTATTTTGAGATGCTAGTTCATGAATAATAATGTCATTGAAGCACAATAATTAATAGAACAGGAGAATGCTCCCTGAAGAGGAGACACAGTACTGCAAAGGGAGAGAAGACCTCGCCTTTTCAAATGTGTCTGATACGGACGCTTGAACTTTGATTTCTGAAGATGGGGGCGAGGTAAAATGAATTACACTTCATTAGCTATGTGGAGGGAGACAGAGCCTCCGGTCTCTAGAGAAGCAGCCCATAATTGTTAAACTCCCAGCATTCCCTAGTGGATGGCAAGCCTGATTCTCTGTTCTGATTTTCCTGAATACAGGTAGCATTTTTTTTTCCATGATTGGTTATAATTTTCTTCTCCTGTCTATCATCATTATTGCTATTATTTATTAAATTATACAGCACTGCTCATATACAGAACACAGGGCTTTGTGGCCAAATTAGCAGCTGGTAAATGTATGCCAATCTATTACCCTCTACCACCCTACTTTCACTCTGGTTAGGTGGCATCTCCAATTATGTTATCGTACTCAGACTCAATTCCTCATCTATAAAATGGAAAGGCACAGTGTCAGGCTTTCTTATGCTTAGAGTTATATGAAGAGCAGGATGCATGTGTTTATTATTTTCTCATTTCATTACAAAATAGATTTGAGGTACCCTATAGACTAAATAATGAAGCACGTATTAGATTTAGGGTTAGGTTTAGGGACAAGAAAATAAACAATTTTAAAAGATCACAGTGAAACATAAGCAATGAAAAAGAATGGAAAGAAACAATTTGTAAAGTTGGTATTCTGAGAAATATATAATGGGAGTTTGCAAAATTTCTAGGAAAGGTTGACAAATTTATCTGAGTTACTGCAAGAATATAGGAAAGACAAGGAGGAATATTTCGGTGTATATAGAATTCACAACTGAAATGGGATGGCCAGATCAACCCCATACAGGGTTCCAGCACGTATAAACATATATAAGATAGACCCTAAATTGAAAGCAATGTTAACTGATCACAATCATTTTAAGTTTGGAAATGTTCAAAGTAAACCATTTTGCCCTAGAAAAATCTCAATCCTGTAACCATAAAATATGTAATTTTAAGTAATGCAAATATTTGGTGAATTCTTAGTGGTAAATTTCATCCAAATTTTCTTTCTCAGTAATTGAATGAATAAATTAATCTATACTATGGAGATTTTAGATATAAACCTAAATGTGAGAGGGAATATGACAGAAAGAATGATTTGGTTTTTGCAGTATTTAATCTTCAATAATTCAGAACAAAATTTTGATAATGTAACAACACATCCCTTCAAATGATTCTGAGTTCATGACGGTAGTTCCCTATCACCAATGTTGATGGTAATAATTAATACTTTCTACAGCTTGGTGAAGTGAAAGGGAGAAAAAAGTCTAGAATGCATGCAGTAGGTACAATACACATCAAGGCAATCATTTTAATGATGCCATTTTGATGTAGAAACTTTTGGTATTTATACCAAAAATATACTAACTTTATTGTCATTACCTAAAAATATTAACTTTGTTGTCATTACCTAAAAATAGTTACAATATAAATCTTTACCCCAAGTCAATCTCCATCCCTATCTTTGATCTGTCCTATCATTGGCCCCCACCCCACCTCCAGTAGCCTTTACTTTCTTATTACACAGAACTACTAAATCTATTTAAATCCATTTTCTCTTGTTTGAGCAATGCAGAATCTCTACCTTCTTCTCACATGGCACTCATTCAATGACTGTCTTCAGTGCTTTTCTTCTGTCAGTTGTCCACATTTGCTGACTTTCTCAAGTCTATGTGTGATTTCCTCAGTGAAGTCTCTGGTACTTCTTTGGATTCCAGAAGTACTTTGTTCATATAACTAATTGAGCTCTTATCATCTTTCATTGTAACTGTTTGTATATTGTTTCCCTGCTATTTACCATTCTCTTTAATGTTAACAATATTGAGTAATTCATCTTTGATTTGGCAGAACCAAGCAGAAATCAATAAGATATGATTGCTTCTCCAAGACTTATACAAAAATATAAGACTGAATGAATGAATGAGAAGAATGAAAAATAAATTTCAGTGTGATCTTTTTAAGGAATTCCAGGAATTAACTTTCCTGTAAAAGAATGGAGGTGCTATTTGAGTGACTGGGGTGGGGGACACCCAAGGAGGTCTTGTTGGAGCTCCGATAATCATATAACTTGGCCTTTCCACTTCCACATGTGCTAGGCCCTGACCAGAAATACCATCTCTTTCAATGGCAGATGGCATATTTCACTTATTTAAACCACCAGACCCCTAATATGTAAAAAGGACTCTCATTTAAAAATCAACACTTTTTTTATTGCATTGTATGAAAGCTGAGGCATCGCAGGCATTGGGCAGGTGAACCGACAAGGGAAATGATAACCTTCTAATGAGAATGACTGTATATGATTGAACATAATGAAATGTTTTTAGGTGCAGTCAGTAAAAAGGCATTGTAGAAAATACAGTTCAATGATATGGTACAATAAAGCGTCCAGGTTCCAACCATTAACCAACTTCCCTCTTAGTAAAGACATCTCCACTGGATGACTGGCCTTGAATTAGGCCATCCGTATAATGCACAGTGACATAAATTGCCATTACAAGCAAATGAACATTTACAAAGTGGGACATGGGGGAATAGTCACAAAGCTGGAAGGCTAGGCTAGGGAACTTTGTATCTTATGGAGATGGTTTTCATAAAAAGGCAATGAGAATATAAGGGATCATTGACACTTCCAAAAATGGATATTAATAGCAACATTGTTTCCATGTGCAACTATAAATTTTAATTTATTTATATTCTCATAAGAAATCATGCTTTTAAAAAATAAATAATACTACTTCAAATTTGGGGGCATGTTATATTTTTCAAAATAATACATATATATTATTTTCCTTATCAACCAAATATATTTTCCTTTTAATGCCTGAAAATCATTACAATTTTATAATTTATTTAGCCAGTTGGGATGATTCTTTTAATGACTCATCTTTTTGTTGCAGAAACACTGCAACATATAGCAGTTTACTCAATAAAATGGGTACTTTCACATAAATCAAAGTGGAGGTGATAGGGAAAGGGATTTTAAAATTCTCAAATTTGTGAAATACTTATCATGCAATGATCATTATACTTTTTACTTTATATTGAAGCTCATGTAATCATGGAGATAATTTGATAAGGTAAATATCTTTTCAGATGAGGAGATAGAGCTCAGAGAGGTAAAAAGGAGGAAAAAAGAAAAACAACCTAACCCAAGGGCAAAATTGGGGGGGGAAAAGTCTCTTCAACAAATGGTGCTAGGAAAACAGGATCTCCATTTGTAAAAGAATAAAGGTGGACCCCCTACCTCACACCATATATGGAAAATACAAATCAAAATGTGTCAAAGACGAAAATATAAGCACTAGACACGATAAAACCTCTAGAAAAAAATGCAGAGAAGCATCTTCAGGACTTTGTATTAGGCAATGGTTTCCTAGACTTTACACTAAAAGCACAAGCAACAAAAGAGAAAATAGATGTTACAAAAATTAAAACTTTTGTTCCTCAAAGGACTTTATAATATAAGTAAAACAATAACCTATACAATGGGAGAAAATATTTGGAAAACACATATCCAATAATATTTAATATTCAAAATATTCAAATATATATAATATTTAATATTCAAAATATATAAAGAAATCCTTCAACTCAACAACAAAAAGACAAACAAACCAAATTCTCCAAAGATGATACAGAAACAGCCAAAAGGCAAATGAAAGGCAGCTCAGCATTATTAGCTATTACAGAAATGAAAAATCAAAACCACATGTGGTAATATTTCATACTTGATAGACGGGCTAGCATTTTTTTAAAAATGGAAAATTACAAGCGTTAGAGGGCACATGGAGAAATAGGAACACTCATTCATTGCTGGTGGGAATCTAAAATGGCGCAGCTGCTATTGAAGTCGGTTTGGCATTTCCTCAGAAAGTTAAGCATAAAATTATGATATGATCCAGCAATCCCACTTCTAGGTATATATCCAATAGAATTGAAAGTAGGGACTCAAAGAGATATTTTCACACTGATGTTCATAGTGGCATCATTCACAATTGCCAAAAGATGGAAGCAACCAAAGTGTCCATCAAACACTGAATAAACAAAATGTTGTATATACACAAAATAGAATATTATTTAGACTGTAAAAAGGAATGAAGTTCTGATACATTCAACAAAATGGATGAACTTTGAAGACATCATATGGAGTGAAATAAGTCAGGCACAAAGGACAAATATTGTATGATCTCATTGATATGAAATACTTAGAATAAGCAAACTCATAGAGTCAGAATATAGAATACAGGTTACCAGGGGATGGGGTGGAATAGGGAATAGGGAGTTAAAGCTTAAAGGGACAGAGTTTCTATTTGGGATGATAGAAAAGTTTTGGTAATGGATAGTGGTGATGATAGCACAACATTTTGAACATAATTGACAACACTGAATTATATATTTGAATGTAGATAAAAGGAGGAATTTTAGGTTATATACATGCAACTAGAATAAATTTTTTTAAACCTTCATGGAACTGCATAACACAAACAGTGAACCATAGAGTAAATCATGGACCATAGTTAATAGTACAATTATAAAAGTGTGCTTCCATCAATTTTAACAAATGTACCACACCAATGCAATGCATTAATAGGGTGATAAATGAGAATCTTATATTTTATGCAAGATTGTTCTGCAAACCCACAACTTCTCTAATAATTTTTTTTTTAAAAACCAAATACTTACATATTAAAAAAAAAAACAAAAAAACATTCACCCAAGTTCAAAGACTTATTATGTATTTAATCCAGTGATTTGCCTGGCTTCAAACTCTTTGTTCTTTCCACTTCTACATTCTCTACCCGCATGTTCTAGTGAGATGAAAAGGGTTCACCTACATGAAAACAATAGGATGTTCATGCCATTCCTCATATATATTCTTCTCTTTACCAGAAGCCAGGTCTCAGGGCACAAAACATAGGACAGAAAATGGGAACAAATATCAAGCCTGATGGCTTGGCCTGATTCCTATTGCAATCTCCAGAAGTAAGACAGATTTCTCCCTTATGTTGACACGTGTGCTACCCCCTCTCCCTAGCACCACTTGTAGAGGAAATTGCCTGCAAGTTTTTCTGCATAGCTTGGGTACCATTGTACAGTTCTTTACCTCCATGAGTCCAGGAAGGTAATACCAGTTAATCCAGTTGGACAGGTGTAACTTGCCTCCCTCTGAATACAGTCTAAGGATGTCCTGTTTTGTTTTGTTTTTGTATCACCAAGACTTCAAGTGAGGAGTCCTGATCTCTGTTCCAGATCCTTTATGACTATGTATATCTTTCTGATAAACAATCATGTTGATTTCAGTAAATCCATTTCTCAATAGCTATCAAGAAAATATTACTTTTCTATCCCCTTGTCTTTCTGGAAAGGGATTTATGTCTACCTATACAAATTCTATCTCCTTTAATTACAAGATAACATTCCATTTTATCTAAGAAATCCAGGCTTCATTGTTTCTTTTTGTTTGTTTGTTTTTAATATCTGGCCTGGGAATTGGAAATTATTACAAAATTTTCTCTATACTAATGATTACTGTTAAGTGAATGCTTGAATGGTAAGTTTTATGGATAGGTCTTCTTTGAGCCCCCAAATAGTAAACTCATCAATCAACACTCCTTATTTAATTGCTTAGCTATATAATGCAAGCTTAAAAAGTTGTTTTAAAGACAAAATTTCTAAATAAATTATTCATAATGGATGCTATTGCTACTAATCATAACACATTCAAAAAGTGATCTTTCATCATTTGATATTGTCAAATTTTAAAGTTATATACCTGGATGTTTATTTTCAGTTCTACTCTAGCACTTATACCGTTTTAGCCCAGTTAATGGGAGGATTGGGGGTGGTAGAAGGAGAGAATATGTATGTGTACGTGTTTGTATTATACACACCCCCATCCCTGCCTGAACAGTGCTATATAAATAAAAATAAACTGACTGGCAAGAGGAATCCTTGATTAAATACTACAGGGAAGTAAAACTAAAACATAAGATCCTACTTTTGAAAACAACTGTTTATAATTCTAATAATGCTATTAAAATGAAAAGACATGAAAATAATCCAAATTCTAATTCTATAACCTTTATAAACTGGTTCTACGTAGGAATATGAAAAAACAAAAATACAAAATCAAAATGGAAATACATCTCTAAAATTCCTATAGGCTGCAAAATAAATTGCTTGCTGAGGATAACACAAGAAAGCTATCTTTATAGCACAGCCCACAAAATATTATGCAGTCAAGAAGACATGTTCTTATTTTATTTAAAGAGCGACTGGTTCAAAGCAAAGATCTCTGGCTCTAGGATAAAGGATTTCAATTTTCAGAAATTTTCTGTATGGAATTAAAAAAAGGAAGATAATGTCATCAAAAGAGATTTTGGGAATCTTTGTTGGGCTAAATCTCCATTGAACAGATCACTGAATCTACCACCTATCTCAAGGCCAGGAGCACCTGGAAAAAGGGAAAGGACTGTGTGAGAAGAAAAGGGAGCAAGATTATCAGGGCAGAGGATAACAGAAATCTCAGAGGGATTTCTGCTGTGATGCAGGTGAAATGATTAACCTTCAAACTCAGAATCAAATACTTTATTTTAATTTTCTTTTTGACCAAAGAAAAGTATCTAAGCAGGTAGAAGGCACACTCCAGAAATCCTCATAATACCAGCTAAAATGAGCAGTACATGAGTTATAAGGAAGTTGTTCAATCACATGGACTCATATGCACAACTAAGGCAAATAGATATATTTATCAATTTCATATTAAAATAAAACACTACACCCTGTCCTTTACTGAGTTGGAGGTTTTGACAATGCCATTTAATTGATAATAATGTAGGGTATGGCAGGTGGAGATTATTTATGAATTCCAAAAAGAGATTATGTTTGTAAACTGGTCTGTTCCTCTTGGCATGATAACCCTTTGATTGTATTAGATTCAGCTGAGATGTCTGATTAAATTATGTTAAGATTAAGGCTTTGATTCAAGCATGTCATTAGAGTATGACTCAGCATTGAGTCCTAGCCCCCTTGGGCTGATAAAACAGACCCTCACACAGAATTAGACAGACAGGAGAAGAACACAGAAGAATAGAGACAGCTCAATAGACATGGCAGAGGCCCCTGGGAGAGAAATGAGCCTGATAGTCTATAGCTGACATTGTAAAGAGAACAGAGCAGCTAGAAAGACAAGCCTTAGGCCAGCCTAAAGCTGAGATCAGAAGAAGCTGGGACCACAGAGCCTTAAGAGGAACAAGAAAGGTTGAACCCTCACAGATGTTGCCCACCATCTTGCTTCAACACATGGCAACATAGTTTGGTAAGGAAGTAATCTTGAGTTGGACTCTTTGGGGCTCTGTGACTGTAAGCTTCTACCCCAAATAAATACCCTTTATAAAAGCCAACAGATTTCTTGTACATTGTATCAGCACCCCTTTGGCTAACTAATACATAGGGAAAATGTACCTGTATAATGATTCCTACATCAAGAGCAAACCTACCTAAACAGTTTTGCCTAATGAGCATCTATTTATGATTCCTCCTGGCCCAGGCACAGTGGACTAGATAACAAGAGTAAAGGAAAGAAACAACTCTTGCATTTGCATTGTTTATTATATAGCTACCAATGAAGATCTGAACTGGAAAAAGTTCAGCTACTAATACCATGCAGAAGGAGTGAGTGCCCAGACCAACATTCCCTAAGGAAACAGTGAGGAGACAGAAATCGTGAGACATGAGTTGTCGGAGAAGGCTTAATAAAGAATAGAGAAGGGAGTTGGGGGCTTTAAGTCAACCTTATGTTGGCATAAGATGCTCCACGATGTCACTCTCCAACAGAATTTTTGAATGATTAGCAAAAACTGTCAGAGTCAACTTCATCAGAATCACATAAAACAGTTAATGGGTTGTAGTAACTGGGTGAGTGCCAAATCAAGAAAATGCACCTTTGAAAAATGGTAGGAAGGAGATCCAAGATGGCAGAGTAAGGAACAGATGGTTACACTCCTCCTCCAGAAACTGTGGGAAGTTAGGCAGGTTTACCTGGCAGTAGGGAAGCCATGGGAGTATAGGGACAATAGGAGAGGGCAGTTAGAGAAGGAGGACCCAGTTGGCTGGAGAAGAGGGAAGTCATGGGAGATATGGCAGGCAAGCCAGCACCCAGCTGGCTCAGAGGCAAGTGATTTGGCTGGAAGACCAATACTCAGCTGGCTCCAAGAGTGAGGAAAGCCACTGGGTGACCAGTGGTATGTTCTGGTGCCCAACAGTCTATCGAAGTGGGGGAGATGTGGAGCAAACACGTGTGGACACTGGGACCCACCTGGCTCAGGGGGAGAGAGGGGGAGAGAGGAGTAAGGCGGGAGGAGAGATAGAGCAGGTGGACTGGATCTCAGCCTGTTCCAGCAAAAGGAGAAATACCAGCCAGTGCTGAAGCAGTTACAGGGAGAGGGGAGGAGGGAGCTGATCAGACAGGCTGAAACACCCACCTGCCCTGGGAAAGAGCGAACTGGGTCAGTGAAGGAGTGGGCTGACAGATGCCCAACTGCCTAGGTGAGAGGGGAGCTGGGAGAGGCAGCCTGCGAACTGCCAGACACACAACCAGGCTGAGGGAAAGAGGGGCAGGGAGACGCAGCCAGAGAGCTGTCAGGTACACAACGAACCCGGAAGAGAAGGGAGCCAGAGAACAATCCAGCCAGTTGTCAGGCACCCACCCAGCTTCCTGGGGGAGGGAGAGCTGTGGGACAAGCAGCCTTGTGATAGGAAACTTAGACTGAGTTTTTTTGAAGATTTTTTTTTTAATTTTCATTTTTTAGTCTTTATTCTCTATTTTTTTTCACTACATTTGGGTGCCTTACCTGCAGAGGGCAGGCTGCAGGGTGATTAATTGGTGAGCCCTGGCAGCCTGAGAGAGTTGCCAGTGGCCTGAGAAGGAAATCTGTTTTTTCTGTTTTCTTTTTTTTTCTCTCTCTTTCCTTTGTATCTTTTTTCTCCTTATTTCTTTATTTATTTTCTTTCTTTTTTTTCTGTTTCTTTGCTTTTCTTTCATTCCACCTTCTCTTGTTTGTTCTTCATTTTCTTTCTTCTCATCTGTCTGGTCTTTTATTTTTATTTTATTTTGTTTTTTTCCTGTTTCTTTTTTCCCCCACATTTTTATTCATATATCTTTTTATTTTTATGATTTTTCACTCTTATTATGTATTTTTTTTCCTGGCTCTTTTATGGTTCCTTTTCCATTTTTTAAAAGATTCTTTTTGTCTTCATCTTTCTTTCCATTTTTATGGTCAATATTTTTTCAGGGGAACAAGGAAAACTACAAGGATATAGAATAAGTGGAACCAACTGTCAAAGAGGACCCTTAACACAAGCTAAACAAAATAAAAGCCTAGAGTAGAAAGAGAAGCTAACCAGCTGAATAAGCCCCTCAAGAATGTTTTTGGATTACAAAGACTTTGGAATGTCTTTGTATTACAATTAGCTGAGTGCTTATTTGACCAAAAAACTGGGCACCATTATGTGGCCAAGTTAACACATTAACCTAACCATCACAACATGACTTAGTATAATGAACAAACTAAAAGCCAGGAGAAGACACAGAATGTGGAAAAAAAATAATCCAGAAAGTCCAAACAAATATCATGGATCAATTTAATGAAGTGAAGGAAGAGATAAAGGATATTAAGAAGAAACTGGAGGAACATACAGAAGAAATTGTAATCATACATAAAAATATAAAAGATCTGATGGCAATGAAAGGCACAATGCAAGAAATTTAAAAATGCCCTGGAAACACATAACAGCAGATTTGAACAAGCAGAGGAAAGAATTAGTGATGGTGAAGACAGAATATCTGAAATCACACAGACAGTAGAACAGATAGATTTAAAAAAAAATAGAAAAAATCAGCAGTGACTCAGGGAATTGAATGACAACACAAAATGCACTAATGTACACATTATAGGCATCCCAGAGAGAGAAGGGAAAGGGGCAGAGGGAGTATTAGAGGGAATAATGGCCAAAAATATTCCAACTCTTATGAGGGACATGGATGTACATGTCCAGTAAGTACAGCACACTCCAAACAGTATAAATCCTAACAGACATACCCTGAGACACATACTTATCAGATGGTCAAATGCTCAAGACAAGAAAGAATTCTGAAAGCTGGAGGAGAAAAGAGACCCATCACATATAAGGGAAATTTGATAAGATTAAGTGCTGATTTCTCATCTGAAACCATGAGGGTGAGAAGGCAGTGCCATAGTTAAGGTGCTCAAAGAAACCTGCAGCCAATAATTCTGTATCCAGCAAAGTTGACATTCAAAATTTAAGGATAATTCAAAATACTCACAAACAAAAATTAAGAGAGTTTGTCAACAAAAGTCCTGCCCTTCAAGAAATACTAAAGGGGGAATTGGATGTGGCTCAACCAGTTGGTGCCTGTCTACCACATGGGAGGTCCCAGGTTTGGGTCCCGGTGCCTCCTAAAAGAAGACAAGAAGATGCCACCTCCCACTGCAATGAACTAGATGCTGCCTCCTGCCACAACGAGCTACATGCCACCCCCACCGCAACAAGCAGATGCCACAAGCCAGCAGATGCTGCAAATGACAGGGAATGGATAAGGCTCAGGTCATTGGGCAATCACCTCTCATGTGGGAGGTCCTGAGTTCAGTTCCTGGTGCCTCATGGAGAAGGCAAGCAAACAATGGGCAGACAGACAAGAGAACCACCTGGGGGGGAGGGGGGATAAATAAAGAAAAATAAAGTAAAATAAATAAATCTTTAAAAAATTATTTACACAAAAAGAAATACCAAAGGGAACTCTGCAGGTTGAAAGAAAAAAACAGGAGAGAGAGGGTTGGAGGAGAGTGTAGAAAGGAAGAATATTAGCAAGTATAATTAAAAGGATAAAAAGAGAAATATAAACAAAATATGACATATATAAACCTAAAGAAAAATGTAATATAATGTAAGTACTGCCTTGGCAATAATAACATTGAATGTTAATGGATTAAACCCCCCAATTAAAAGACACAGATTGGCAGATTGGAAGAAAATATAACTCATCTATATGCTGTCTATAAGAAACTCACCTTAGACCCAGGGACACAAGGAGGTTGCAAGTGAAAGAGTGATAAACAATTTTACATGCAAACAATAAACAAAAAAAGGTGGGAGTAGCTATAGGAAGCTAAAGGAAGAAAGAGCTAAAATCGGACAAAATAGACTTTAAATGTAAATCTGTTCTAAGATATAAAAAAGGACACTAAATATTAATAAAAGGGGTAATGTATAAAGAAGAAAGAACAATCATAAATATTTATGCATCTAATCAGGGTGCCTCAAAATGCATAAGGCAAACAGTGGCAAAAATTATGGGGAAAATAGATGTCTCTAGAATCATAGTGGGGGAAATTAATACACCATTATCACCATTAGCCAGAACTTCTCGATAGAGGGTTAATAAAGAAACAGAGACCTTGTATAATACATTAGAGCAACTAGACATAATTGACATATATAGAGCATCACACCTAAATATAGCAGGATATACATTTTTCTTGAGTTCACGTAGATCACTCTCCAGGATAAATTACATGTTGGTCACAGAACATGTCTCGATGAATTCAGAAAGATTGAAATTATACAAAGCAATTTCTTTGAACACAATGGAATGAAGCTGTAAATTAATATGCAGTGAGAACCAGAATAGGCACACATATAATGGAAGTTAAAGAACACAATCTTAAATAATCAGTGGCTCAATGAGGAAATTGCAAAAGAAATCAGTAACTACCTCAAAACAATGAAAATGAAAACACAATATATCAAACTTATGGGATGCAGCTAAAGCAGTCCTGAGAGGGAAATTTATAGCAATTAATGTCTATATTAAAAAAGAAGAGCTAAAATCAATGACCTAACTGCATACAAGGAGGAATTAGAAATAGAACAGCAAACTAATCCCAAAGAAGGAAACAACAAAAATTAGAGCAGAACTAAATGAAATAGAAAATAAGAAAGCACATGAAAAGATGCTCATCATCACTAACTATTAGTTTTGCAAATCAAAACTACAATGAGATATCATATTAGACTGGCAGCTATTTAAAAAAAAAAACCAGAAAACTACAAGCATTGGAGAGGATGTGGAGGAATGTGAACACTCATCCACTGTTGGTGGGAATGTAGAATGGTACAGCCATTATGGAGTATTGTTTGTATTTCCTCAGGAAGCTAACTATAGAATTGTCATATGATCCTGCAATCCTACTACTTGGTATATACCCAGAAGAATTAAAAGCATGGACATGAACAGATATATTCACACCAATGTTCATAGTGGCATTATTCAATATTGCCAAAAGTTGGAAGAAACCCAAGTGTCCATCAACAGAAGAATGGATAAGCAAAATGTGGTATATACATACAATGGAATATTACTCAGCTGTAAGAAGGAAATAAGTATTGACACACATGACAAAATGGATTAATCTTGAGGACCTTATGTTGAGTGAAGTAAGCCAGTTACTAAAGGACAAATATTGTATGACCTCACTGATATGACCTAAGCATATTGAGCAGACTCAAACAGAAAGAGTCTGGAAGATAGGTTACCAGGAGAAAGAAAGGGAGTAGAGAGTAGTGAGCCAATGCTCAATATGGACAAATCCTATATTAAGGTGGAAGGGGGTGGTTTTGCAGTAGATAGGGGTGATGGTGGTGCAGAGATGTGAGTGGGTTGATGGTGCTTGAGTGTGAGAGTGAGAAGTGTTGGGAGGTGGGTTGGACTATCCATGGAACCGGGAGGAGGCCTGGAAGAAGGAATAGGTGAAATTTTGGAGGTGGAGGTCTGTGGTTGAAAATAAAATTGTGGGAATGTTCTTGTGGCAAACATGGCAGGGTAGGGTCACTGGTGCAAGGTGTCAGTGGTGCAGGATGTGTGGGAAAGGGTGTATTTGGCATATGTTTTTATGGAATATGAATGTGTTCATCTTAACATAGGGTGTTAGCTCAGTGGATGGAGACTCACACAATAAACAACAAAATATTAAACTCCCATCCTGGGGAGTCCTACTACATTCTCAAATAGAGGGGCAAGAATCTCTCCAGTACATCAATGCCTAACAAAAGAAAACAGACCAATATATCACACCCTCAATATCAGTGCATGTAACTATGAATCTTATTCTTGTAAAATTGGCACTAAACCTAATAATAACTATTGCCTAAGAGTTACCTCCTGAAAACCTCCTTGTTACTCAAATGTGGTCTGCCTCTAAGCCAAACTCAGTAAATAAACACTCTACTTCCCCCTGGTCATGGGATATGACTCCTGGAATGAGCCTCCCTGGCACTGAGGGATTAATAATCAGCACCAATGAGTGAAGCATTTGGAAAAAGACCTTGAACCAAAGGGGGAAACATAAAAAACAAAAGCGTTTTTACAGCTAAGAGATTTCAAAATGAGTCAGAAGATCATTCCAGAGGTTACACTTATGCATGTTTCAAGCAGATCTCACTAACTGCTACTGTGAACAAAGCCTTAAATAAAGGTGCTCCTGAGGGCACTAGAGCCATCCAGACACTATAGCAAGGCACACAATACCTTGAAATCAGCACCCTGTAAGTAGGTCTTACCTTGAAATTATGCCAGCCTATTTACCCAAGGTAACAGAGTTAGACTCATTTATAATTTCCCTACACGTTATTCTTCTATCCCTTTTATTGGAACCTATAATAAGCACTATACCCATTAAATATATGTCTTAGAGAATTAAATCTTTGGGCTGTTCATAAGCTGGTGAGCCCTGTATCTTAGAAGAGTTGCAGTCAACCCTTACATTCCAGATCATCAGACTCACCCAGGACAACTAAAAAAATGGTGATAATGGACAACACCCATCCCCAAAAGCAGAGAGTATAACTGCAAGCAAAAAATTTGCTTCCATCTGCGTCATAAGATCTAAGCCCCCTCTCAAACTGAGGCAGACTGGGCATCACCATCCCCAAATCCTCAAGGTTAAGGAATGAACAAACAAAAGAAGGGAATGCAACCATGGACAAAGTTAATGTATTAATATTATAGTAATGGAAGAACATGTAACACTATTATAATGATACTGGTTACCAGAGGTTCTGAGGGAAGGGGAAAGGAATAATAGGTGAAACATAGGGTATTTTTAAGGCATTGGGATTAAATATAAACCACAATATAAACTATAGACCTAGATAAGTAGCAATGTTTAAATATCTGTTCATCAACTTATGGAATGTACCACACAATTGTAAGATGTTATTAATAGGGGAAGATGTGGGAAAGGGAGGGGTGGCCTATATGGGAATCACTTATACTTTAAATGTAACTTTTCTATAATCTAAAATATTTTTAAAAATAAAGTTAAAAAATAATATTAAGTTTTAATTTAAAAAAAAATAGTAGGAGAAGCCTGTGATACCCATAATGGTACCTCCCCCATCCTGTCAATGGCATGATGTGGAGCCAGCCTGTGCTCTCACTGTGGGTCAATGGCCCCGTTGCATAGGGACCAAGGTAACCCCTACAAACATACTGCAGTGCCTGTATATTGGTGCCAATCTATTAAGTGGCATCCTCAAAGAATGTACTAGGAAACTCCACTCTAGCTTCCCCTCACAGAACTTTCCCTGCATGCAGAAGCTGCTTGGACACACCTAAAACAATCTATGAAACAATAAAGTCTAAGTGGCCTGGGCAAAGTAAACCCTGCTTTAAGTCATTCTATAGGACACCTGGAGGGGAGAAAGTCTATTCATAGGAGTAGAGGGGGCATTCAAATTCCTGTAAATAGAGGAATTCCTAAGGCCATGAGCAAGCACAAGTCAGGATAAGACACAGGCTCAGGAAATGGAAAGGATCCTATACTTCATATTTGCCTCAGGCAAATCTTCTTCATAGGAGGGCTAAACTCTGAAGAAGAGTACCAGTTAATGTAGAGCCAATTTGAAAAGACTGTGAGAGTTGCTTCCTGTATTGGTTTATTTTTGTTAGCTCCTGGCACTCAAGGAAAGCTGTCATATCATTAGTTGGATGGATACAAGCTTAAGGAAAAACAGTTCATGGAGTAAATCCCAGAGTTAACACTTCAAAATATTAAAAAGTACAGTGT
>JAQZBX010063242.1:0-16729 GCA_029593785.1 Cabassous unicinctus | reverse complement strand
TAGCCTAGCCCTTTCCTGGTCTCCTCCAACTTGTATCAGATCAAAATACAGAGCCTCAGGTCTTGCCCGAACTTCCTGGTGCTGCTCACTGCCCAACCCTGATGCACACTGACCCTCCCCAAACTGCCCTGAACTGCCCACTGTCCCCCATTGACACACAATTGTGTGCTTCACAAATCACTGATGTTTGTCCCAATACTCATCTCCACAATAGCCAGTGTTGAGAGATTGTGCCAACATGAAATGTCCAGTGAAAGAATTGCATTTTAAATTTGAACTACACTCCTTATTTTTAATTTGATCTGAATTTGTATCAGTGTCAGAGAACTTCTTGGAGAGAAGATAAAATGTGTGGGATGTAGATTGTGATTATGCCCTTCTGCCAGGGAGTTCTTTGAGAGGGACTAAGAGGGAGAGGAGAGAATGGGACCAGGATTCTGTTAAACCTATACTGGGTGAACTCTTGGACATTCCACAGAACTGACTGGTTAACAAGGGGGCAGGTTCCCACTGGGTCATTTGGGTTCTTCTTTCCTCAGGAACCTTTGCAAAATTACTGAATTCGTCAAATGCAATGACATGTTTTGCTTTTTGAGTTTTTTTTTGTCAATATGCTTCAGAATAGTCTTTAGTTGCTGTTAGGTGCAGTTTCTACCAGAGGGGAGTGAAGGTTTGTACCCAGTGAGACTTCAGATAGGAACAGGTACTGGAGAGCATGTAGGAGTTTGGCTGGGCTACATGGAGAAGTGAGGATCTCCATATCAAAAACTGGGATTCCTCAGACTAGGACACAAGCCTGAACATAGAAGCACCTTTTGCTCTCTTCCCATTTCAGCTTCTGCTTCACTCACTAGGGAAGAGATGGGGCTGAGGTTGACTCCTTAGCAGAATGCCCTGGTGATGAGGAAGAGCAAAGAGGAAATGAGGGAGGAAGAGGGAAAAGGAGGAGACAGAATGAGAAGGAAGAATTGTGAGGAGGTGAGAGAGAGGATGAGAGGGATAAGGGGTAGAGAGGGGGAGGAGGAAACTGGGATGGTTAAGAGAGGGAGAAGGGATGGAGGGAGTCTACTTTATCTCCTATCTGACAGGACAGAGAGGTGAAATGTCCAGGATGCAAAGACAGGTAACAGAAATCAGTCTTCACACTCATTCCTCATTTCTGAGCAAATAGGATCCCAGTCATCCATGATAAATAATTTAGAATATGAGGCAAATTTTTAATGACTTATGTTCAAGTGAGCATTGGCATTGTTTCCCCTGCTTGCCCTGAACTTTAAGGTTCCAGTTGTCCCACTGCCCCTTGCCCATCTTCCTGGACCCTCAAGAGCCTGGGGCACAGCTGAATTCAATCCTGTCCACTTCTCCTGTCGATTCTTCTACCTCTGAGCCTAATTGTTCTCCTCATTCCTCAAGGAGACCCTTCCTAGAAAGGCTGCCTGGATGATGAGGGCAGCCTTCTTAACCTCCACTGGCATGGCCTGTGGCATCTCCTTCTCAAAAAGGTCCAGCAGTGTGGTTTCTGCCAGCTGAAACTGAATTTAGTGCCCAATCCAGCAGCCATGATTAGAATAGCTGTGTTTGTTCATTATATTTATTTTTTGTTATTGTTGTTCATTACATTTAAACACACTGCCTTGTTTCTCTTCTAAGAACTCTCTTTTTGGCACTGTGCAGATTCTTTGGTAGAGTTATCAGTATGTGAGGCTGGGTGAGGGGCAGTGGGAATTCCAGAAAGGACAGAACCAGGCTTCCTGACAAAGGTGCTCAGGGACCCAAAGGGTTAGGTCAGTCACAAGTGAGTGTGAGGACAGTTAGAATGCAGGTCCTATATAAGTGGGGATAGTCCCAGAGATTGATGCCTAATTAGTGGGCTTTTCAGTGGAATCTGTGCTCATGAGAGTGACAGAGATGGACTCAAATAAGTCCTCCTTGCACATGGTCAGTCCCTTCTATTCAAACCTATATGTGATGCTGGAATTTTTAGGTGTACTTCCATAGACTGAAGCCTCTGGCCTACCTATGTGACAGCTGTGCCTGGAATCTCAGTGGAGCTGCAACTCCTACCCTACAGCTCAATGGACTCATCCGAATGGCCTGGCGAGGAGATGACGATGGGCAACGGCCATTCCAGGGAAGAGGCCATCCACATGGAGAGGGCCTGAAGCTGCAGGCAGGATAAACCCATCCACAGTATATACAGGACATAAGCGCTCTCTCACTTGGAGGTGGAGTGACCATCACCATCCCAGTTCCCTCAGTATTGGGTGAGGAGATGTGGACTAGCGTGGACTTGGTGGTGTTCTTTTGTAGACATATTAAGATTCAAGCAATGGAAGACATTGTAACAGTGAGGTGGAGTCGGTTGCCACTGGACGTTTTTGGGGCAGGGAGAGGAGGGGCAGTTGAAATACAGGGCTTTTTTGGGACTTGGGGGTTGTCCTGAGTGGCGTTGCAGTGATGGATGTAGGCCATTTTCCATCAGCATATACCATGCAGAACTTTGTGGGAGAGAGTGTAGTCTATGATGTGAACTGTGGTCCATGCTCGGTGTCAAGGCCCCAGGATGTGTATATCCATTGCAGGTGTTGTGTCACACGGATGAAAGATGGTGGTGTGGGATGTTGTTGGAGGGGTTGGAGGTGGGGAACATGAGAATCCCTGTAATTTCTGAGTAATATTTAGGTAATCTTAGCACCTTTAAAAATACATTATATATATAAAATAACATTTATGTAAACAAATGCACATATATGCATACGTATTTATATATCATTTTACAAATATTTGTATGTATTTTGAAAAATTTGATTTTTACCCACAATAAAAAAACAAACCCCAAAAAATTATGTACCCTAAATATAGGAACTCCAAGGTGCACAATGCCCAATGTCAGAGGGAGTCTAGACATGGATTCTATGGAGTTCCAGCCAGGAAAGTGTGGGCTGAAGAAACTGCGTTGCCATGATCTCAGAAGATAGCTTGGTGGACTTGAGCAGGGGATCAGAGCTGAGCCAAGGCAGGAGGTCTAAAGGAAGGGGACTGCACTTTGTGAGGGGGCCTGAAGGGGTCCTAATACAGAGGAGGAGTCTTGACCTAAAGAAGTTGCCTGAGTGTTAGGAAGCATCTGAGATGGAGGAGGGGCCTGAGTCTGGGGTGGGCCTTGACCTGGTAGAAGTGCCTGAGGCTGGGAAGGGATATGAACTTGCAGTTTCAACAGGGTTCCTGAGGAAGTGGCCCATATGCTACCCCACCTCAATAACTCCAAAGGAGACATAAAAATTGCCACTTTCCCACAACACAACTCGATAAGATGTCAAATAAAATAAAATTGCTTCCAAAACTAAGCAAAAATCCAAATATTTAACATAAATTACTCAAGAAATCTTAGTCACAAGAGATTTTATTGCCTGCCCTAAATGACTACTAGCTCAACAAGAAAGGACAATGTTGATTGACAAAAAAA
Source organism: Cabassous unicinctus (assembly GCA_029593785.1). Classification (NCBI taxonomy): domain Eukaryota; kingdom Metazoa; phylum Chordata; class Mammalia; order Cingulata; family Chlamyphoridae; genus Cabassous; species Cabassous unicinctus. Next base: position 13,266 of record JAQZBX010063242.1, on the reverse strand, counting down.
TTAAAATATACATTAGAACACAAGATATTGAGGTTTGGAGGATCCCCACCCAATACCATGTTCCAGCTCAACAAAAAGGGGCTGCAACAAAAACATGGACAGAGCCAATGGCTTGTGGATAGTGGCATGCAAAATGACCCACAGACAAGCCAGAGGGAAAGGCCTGAAGGGGACTAGGGGAGCATGTCATTCCACGTGTGTTTGCTCCGGGACTTGGGGTGAGATACTGAGGCAGCTGCAGTGGTTTTCCATCATGGTCAGGCAGAACCTTGAGCAGATTGAGGGGTGGGCCCAGGAGACCATGTCACATCACACAGACAGGGACAAAGACTCAGAAATATAGAGCTGAAAAGACCAGAGTGGCAGTGGAAGAGGTTTCAGGATACAGTCACACAGAGAACAGGATTCAGCACACCTGTGGGGGCAGGTGAGTCAAAGGTATAGGAGGAAGACCTGCTGGAATGTCCATGTCCACTGTGTCTGACATATGTGTCCCAAGACCCCACTACCTGAGGTGTGACCAAGACCCCACCCTCAGGGAAGCCTTGCCTGTCCTAAACCCACCTCTCAACATAAGTTCTGTTAATACCTGTAACTCCTTCAGAACCTTTCACCCAGAGTTTGTTGTACTAGTCTTGGAGGAATTATCCCATTGGGCTGCACTGTCCACAAGGGCAGGGGCTGTGCTGGGCTTTGTGTGCATATGTGTACCCAAGAGAGGATGCATCTTGCACAAGGAGAAGGGCAGGAAGGAGCTCTGACAAAGTGTGTGCTCTGAACATTGTCAAAAGTTTGGATAATGAGGCAGATAGAAATATGACTACCCAAAGATGACCAAATCCGTGTTCTCAGAGACTGTGAGGTCATATAGCAAAGAGGAATTAAGACTGCAGATGGAATTAAGGTGCATAATCCACTTACCTTAAAATGAGTGGGTGACCCTGGATTTTCCAGGTGGACCCAATGTATTTGCCAGGGTCCTTAAATATGCAAGAGGGGGCAGAAGAGGGAGAAGGAAAGAGATGACAGAGCGAGAACCTCAAATATGTTGGCTTTGGAGTTTGAGGGGGACCATGAGGAAAGAAATGTGGTTAGCCTCTAGAAGATGGAAAAGGGTGAGGGAACAGAATACTCACCTAGGACCCCCAGAAGGAACCAGCACTTTCTCCACCTTAATTCAGCCCAGTGAGACCCATTTTGGAATTCTGACCTCCAGAACTGTAAGATCATAAATTGTGTTATTTTAAGCACTGAGTTGGTGGAAATTTGTCACAGCAGCAAAAGGAAACTCATTCAGACAGGGGCACAGGTGCTGGGCTGTGTTATGGCCGCAAACATCCCTCAGAGTTAGAGTGATGCCACCATTAGGAAGACACAATGCTCAAGAGCTCCACACCTTTAGGGGCCCATTGATTTAATTTTACTTTGGCTAATCAGTAGAAAAAATGAAAATAATAACAATCAATATAGAATAATAAATATATCCTGATAATTTTCTCTTTATGCCTACATAGTCGAGACATATAATTTTAAATATTTTTTTAATGGATGAAAAGACTGGGCAGTTGTCTCAGAGAAGGGATAGGCTAGGGAGAGGGAGAGATCAAGAAAGAGACAGATGGGGTGGCAAAAATGAGGAAGCAGGGAACGAGCTTTCTGTGTGTGATTCTTCCCTGCAGGCAGCCCAGGTGATTTTATCCACATTATGATGGAGTAAAGCAAGTCCAGGACCCAAAATTCCAATTCCAGGTGACCCTATGTCCCTGGTTGTGTGCTTCCCGGGCAGGGAGGCTCAGGGAGAAGTGGCAACAGGTGGATCCCCCCACATGATAGAAAAACTGCAGGATATCCAGGTTAAGTAAAATATTAAAAGCTACCAGAGAAAAGAGACAAATTACCACCAAAGGAAGAATTAGATAGAGAGAGCAAAAATATATGTCTCAACATAGTGGCAAATTGTTATTTTACAAAGTATTCACAGAAAATTCTCCTTTCCAACCATATGCTATCCATACCATTAGATCAACAATGATGGAAAAATATTTTCATTAACTTGTCATTCATACTTCCTGCATTTCTTTTTGAAACAAGTAAATGTATTTTCATACATACATGCATATTTAGGTATATTCTTAATTCACCTGCTTTCATTACAAAAAATTCCATGTGCTTAGTACTTTGCTTTTTAAATTAAAAATATATCCTGAAATTCTTCATACAATTTCTCTCATTTTTTTCACAGTTGCATAGTACTCCATTTTGCAGATGTACCAAGATTAATGAACTAAGTATGTCATTTATTTTTTTCCCAATAGCTAGGTGTCACAAAAATGTTGCTATGAATTATCTCATGCACATATATTTTGGTATTGTTTTAGGTGTAGTTTCAGGATAAATTCCAAAATGTTTAGTGAATGGGTCAAAAAGTAAGTAAATGCATATATAGTTTCATCAAATTTCCCCTATGACTGTTATACTCTTTTGTATTCCCACCCACAATTTGTGAGTGTGCTACATTCCCCACAGCCTTATCTTGTCATGTTATGGAAATCTGGCCACTCGGAAATATGAGAAATGAGATTTCAGTATAGTTCCAATTAGCAGTTCTCTTATTAAGAATAATATTAACTATATTTTAATAGGATCATGGTGTTGTTTTTTTAATGTTCTTTGTAAATTCAGGCATGAGGTCTCTCACCCTCCCCAACATGAGACTGGAAAGACATCAAGAGATTCACTAGGCATCTCCAAAAGCACACACTTCATAATGCCTCTGCCTGATCCCATATTTTTCAAGGGTTCCCTACTCCTGCACAATCATATCCTTTCAGTGCCCCTGCATGACCTGGCATGTAACCCTTGGCATCCTTCTGAACTTGGCCAAGCACTGCCTATGAAGCACATTCCCAGTATTCCTGCCTTCCAGATATTGCCCCTGTCTTCTCCCCACAATTCTACTTGCTCAGAGTCTTTCTACATGGCTCACAGAAATCAGCCTCCTCTTTCTCTTATTTCTGATTCAGGAAACCAGATTTAAATCATTCCCTCCTCTATGTCCTTGTATTACACATTTCTATAAGCAAAGATTCATTTATTCCTTAAGTTAGTCCCATTTCATTTTCCCTTATGTTAATTTTCTTTTTCATGGTCACAACCTGGGTTACATTCTTCTTGATTCCCTCCTGATGGTATCCCAGTAAAAATCTCAGTTACTCAATCAAATATTTGTACAGGATTCAGGACCACACAGTGAAGGCTCATTTGAAGGGGGATATAGGTGTTGTCTGGGTGGAGAGAAATATCTAATACATGGATATGGCCAGCAGTCATTAGAAAACGCACCCAGAACCTGCCATTGGGTTCTTCAAGAGAGGGGAATGTGAAGGATTCAGGTATTGGAGAGGACCTAGGATTTTGGTGAGTGGGAAGGGAGGGATAATGCAGACTTCAGCAAGGATAAGATGGATCAGTGAGGAAGACATTAGACTTGCACCTCCATTACCCTGGAATATCCCTCTACCTCGTCCCCTAATGAAATTCCACTTCTCACACTCATAGTTGTTTAGTACCCTAACCTGTCTTTGTACCCACAGCTCCACATTTTAAAAATTTAGTAATCAATCACTTATTCTAAAAACAATAATAATACAGACTGAAATGGATTCCCTAAGAGAATCTACCAAAAATTAGTAATAAACAATACTTCATAACAATTCCTTTCTAATTCTTCCAAACTATTCAAGAAGGGAATTATCACTCATTTCATTTCATGAGGCTGGTATTACCCTGATGACAAAACTAGACAAAATATAATAGGAAAAGAAAATTGAAAACCAATATTTCTCATGAATGTGGATGAATATATTCTCAATAAAATGAAAACAAAGTAAATTCAGGAACATATAAATAGAAAACTATATACCATGAGCAAGAGGGATTTATCCCACAAATGCAAGACTGGTTTAGTGTAATACTTAATTTTTCTTCTTTTTTAAAATAATATATTTTTTTATTTTTAAAAGATACTTAGATTACATAAATGTTACACAAAAATTATAGGGATTCCCACATGTCAAATTCCCCACACCTCCCACAACCTCCCAAAAAAACAACCTTCATTAGTGTAGCATATCACCTTCAATAGATATACACATCTTGGGGTTTTGCCACTAAGCATGGACCATAGTTCACATTGTAGACCACACTCTCTCCCACACAGTTCTGCATGTAATATGATGATATAAAATTGCCTATATCTTTCATTGCAATGTCAATACAGGATAATTCCCAAGTCCTGAAAAAGCCCCTGTATTACAACGGCTTTTTCCTCTCCTTGCCCCAAAAACATCCAGGGGCCACTGGCTCCAGAATAATGTTGTAATTTCTTCCATTGCTTGAATCACAATATGTCTATAACAGAATACCAGTAAGTCCACTCTAGTCCATAGCTCTTCCCCCAATCCTGAGGAGTCTGGGAGGGTGATGCCCACTCCAACTCCAAATGAGAAGGGCTTATATCCCATGGATAAGTTGGATGGGATTATCCTGCCTGCAGCCACAGACTCTCTCCATTCTCTAGAATGGCTATTGTCCATAATGATCCCCCCACCAGGAGTCCTGGATGAATTCATTGAGCTGTAGAGTAGGAGATGTAGCTCTACCGAGATACCAGGCCCAGCTGGCACATGGACAGCCCAAAGATTCCTGTCTCTGGAATACACCTACAAACTTCAGCACCACATATAGGTTTCAATAGAAGGGATAGATGGACCACGTGCAGGGAAGACATATTTGAGTCCAACTCTGTCATTCTCAGGAGCAAGGATTCCAAAGTAGGGTCCATAGATAAGGCACCAAACTCTCAGGCTATCCACCCTGATAAAGGACCTGGGTGTCTCCAGAGCCCTCAGGAGCCCCTCTGTTTAGGATGATATCCATATTAGAAGCCTAGGAGTTCCTACTGAGTTGTGCATAAGTGTTACCTCTTGGATGACCTCCCAACTCACTTTAAAGTCTCTTAGCCATATGAAGTCTTTTGTCTTTACCTTTTCCCCCTTTTATTTGAGGTCTTTTTCCATTCATATTGCCTGTTGGCATTTGTTAGTATCCCCTCATTGCAAGGGAGTCTCATCCCCAAGAGTCATTTCCCATGCTGGGAGGAAGGTAATGCATTCATATGCTGAGTTTGGCTTAAAGATAGGCCACATTTCAGCAACAAGGAGGCTCTCTGGAGACAACTCTTACGCACACCATAACAGTAGACTAAGTTTCAATTTCAGGAGAAAAGACTCGTAGTGCTAGTCATCAATAACAAGAGCCCATCAGTGGAAAATCCTCCTTTGCAAGACACTGCCCCTGCACTTGGGGGACTGTTGCTGCTCCCTTGGAGAATGTGACAGAGCTCTCGAGGATGGGAATTCATTATATTCTCATTTATTGTGTGATTTTCTTGCCATAATCTATCTACTGTTGTGGACATTGTTTGTGTTCTGTCCTGCAATAAATAGCAGCTGCATTAGAACAAGAACAGTGTTTTTTCAAAGCTTTTCATGTCCATGCTTCTAATCATGGTATATTGTGTATAGAAGGCCATTAAGGAATATATTTGGTAGAATGACTTCAGCAATTCATTAGGAGAAAAAATGCTATCTGCAAGTGGGTACTTGATTCTCTCAGCCTTTCAACCTATGTTTATTGATTCTCTGCTATGCACCAGTGTGAGCACAAAGTACAGCACAAAAAAACAGGCATTAATGTTCATCCACACAGGACTTACATTTTAGTGACAGATGTGCCTTCCCCACTTTGCTCTAATGAGAGAGAAGTTCCCAAAGAAGACCAATGCAAGACCCTAAATCATTACATCATTTTTTAAACTTTATTTTTAAAGAAGCTTTAGATTACAAAAGATTGCATCTAAAATATAAAGGATTCCCATATACCTCACCCTTCCCGTTCTCACATTTTCCTCTATTAATAACATCTTATATTAGAATGGTACATTTGTTACAATGGGTGAATAAATATTGAAGCATTGCTACTAAACATGGTCTATTATATCATTTTTGCAATCATATATTAAAGGTGACTACTTTACAACTAGCTATCAGAGAGAACTCCAGGCACAGACAAAATCTCTGGTCTGATGTTCTAAACACTGAATCCATGACCCAGGTTGGATTCCAACAGCCCAAATACTCAGGCAGGCCAAATCTGCAGCTCCTGTCGAGCCCCTTATGGGAGCACAGGCAAGGAAACCAATAATACAAATGTCCGTTCTTTGCTGAAAGAAAAAATATAATAATATTCATTCCTGGATATTCAGTGGATTTTTACTAGGAGCACTGCAGACAGCTTGTCCTCAAATTTATTTCTGTTTCTAAACACTGAATGGCAGTTTGATTTGGCCTACCGTTTTCAATTTTTGTTTTTGTAAAACTTTCTACATATATAGAATGGATTCATTCTCCTTCATTCATTCTTTTTTTTTATATTGTATAAATGGTGTGTAGGTCACATTTGGCTAAGACTTTCTGGTGTTCCTGGCTTGTTTGGTGTAGGTATCTGCTGGCACACACATGTGTCATATTTCCTGTTTTGGAAGATCTTGGATTCAGATAAGAGGCATGCCCTTTCTCCCAATGCATTCTAAAATCAATCATCTGCCACCACCTCAGCAAATGAGTTTCCTGAGTTAATCCATGGTTATATAAGAAGCAGTTCCACCCTGTAACCTCACATCAGGCCACTTCTCTCCTTCCCTCTTTTTATTTTTTAATAACAGCTTCATTTCAAATTCACAAAAATAATAGAACAGAAAAAGACAGGCTAACAAGTTATGGAAACATTACTCATAAAATGTCTTTTCCAGAAATTATCTCATCTAATTCCAGCTGCTAATTCTGCTGATCCTCTAGTGTTTATAAAGATGCACAGATACACAAAGATTAGGTAAATGATATAGTTAAGGTCTCCTTATTAATGAAAAAAAATGAAGAAGAGAAAACATGCATTACCATATTCATATTTCACAAAACTAAATCCAATATATATATTTTTTACTGTTAGAGGTAATATACTAACAAATTTGATTTGCTCCAAAACATTACAATGTTATCTTAACTATAGCCCATAAATTACTTTAGCTATAGTTTTCCATTCACCACCAACTTTTTAACACCCTATAGTTGAAGAATATTCCTGTATTTATTTTATTAACCACAATCCTCATCTAATTCCAAAATCATTGTTATACTTTCCCAGAATTATCCTACAGCAGTCCTCCAAGTAACATTGGTCTTCCTAGTCTATTCTTTTCAGCCACAATCACGTCCATAAATCAAAAATGATTGTTATATTAATTATATGTTGCCATGAAGTCCATCTTTTTCCACATAACTACATTTCACCTTATTAAACATTTTATATAAAAATTTCCATTTATGATGGTGATGAAAAGAATCAAATATTAAGGAATAAATTTAACTAAGGGTATAAAGAACCAGCATTCAGAAAACTATAAAACCCTGCTAAAGGAAACCAATGATGATATAAATAAATGGACGCATATTCTGTGTTCATTGTAAATATTATGAAGATTTCAATTCTATCCAATCTGATCTACAGATTTAACACAATCACCTAAAAGTTCTAATATCCTTCTTTATACAATTGGAAAATTCAATTACCAAATTTATCTGGAAGGGTAACGGCCCTGAAGAGCAAAAAATATCTTTAAATAGAAGAACAAAGACAGAGGACTCTTACTTCCATACTTTAAATCATATTATCTAGCTACAGTGGTAAAAAAAAAAAAAAGCAAGCATGATATTGACATAAAGATAACGAGATTGACCAAGGGAATTGAATTGAGAATTCAGAAATGGACCCTTACATCTGTGGTCAAGTGATTTTTGACAAGGCTGTCAAAGCCACTCAGCTGGTTCAGAATAGCCTTTTCAAAAAATGGTGCTGGGCAAACTGGATATCCATATCTAAAAGCAAGAAAGAGGACACTTCTCTCACACCATATACAAAAATTAATTCAAAATGGATTAAGGAAATAAATATAAATACTAGAACCATAAAACTCTTAGATGAAAATGTAAGGAATCATCTTCATGATCTTGTACTTGGGGTTGTGTTACTGGAACCTACACACAAATCATGAGCAACAAAAGAAAAAATAGATAAATGGCATTGCCTCAATATTAAACAATTTTGTTCTTCAAAAGACTTTAATAAGAAAGTAAAAAGCTTGCCTACTAAATGGGAAAAAAAAGTTTTAAAACCATATATTTCATAAAGGACTGATCTCCATGTTACATAAAGAGATCACACAACTTAATGAAAAGATGGCAAGCAACCCCATTAAATTATGGTCAAAAAAGATGAGCAGATCTTTTTTTGGGGTGGTAATACAAATTGCCAAAAAGACACATGAAAAAATGTTCAAAATCAGTAGCCATTTGAAACATGCAGATCAAAAGAACAATGAGATATCACTTCATACCATAAAGAATGGACATTATTGAACAAAATGTTCAAGTGCTGGAGAGTATGTGGAGAAATAGGAACACTGCATCATTGTGTCTTAAGAGACAGAAAACCAAAATAGACACAAAAATATGGAATCTAAACTGCACACTCTTATTAAACAATCAGTGGGTCAAGGAGGAAATTGCAAAGAAATAAGTAACAACCTTGAAATGAAAGAAATTGAGAACACAACACATCAAAACCTGTGGGATGCAGCAAAAGCAGTGCAGAAAGGGAAATTTATAGCCAGAAATGCCTATATTAAAAAAGAAGACGGAGCTAAAATCAAAGACCTAACTGCCCACATGGAGAAACTAGAAAAAGAACAATTAAAAAGAAGGAAATAACAAAGATTAAAGCAGAAGCAAATGAACTTGAGAATAAAATACACTAAGGAAAGGGAAGATGGCATTGGTTTAGGTGGGAATTCACCACCTTTATCGCAGAGGATGGCTGACTGGGGACAGTATCCTGCCTGAATGGGCTGTTCTGGGATCCCATGTTGTGAGCACCTTAGGGATATCAATCTGGAGAGAGCTGGACAGGGAGGCAGATTGCTTAAGAGAAAAATGTGATTTTCCTGAGCTGGAAATCATGGACTAGTATGAGCCCCGTCTCCCATGGGCAACCCAGTGAGAGGGAGCATTCTCTGAGAGTGGGAGGATTCTGGCAGAGGGTGGAGAGGGGTTTTCTTTCTGTGGGTTTCATTGCCTGGACCCCCTTGCATCTTTGGAGAGCACACCAGCTGGTTGAAGTGGCACCGGGTTGAGGGTAGAGGCAAATCTGCTGAGGAAGCCTGATTAACCTAGCCTCCCTGGGATAAGGAGGCTTGGCTTATGAGAGGGTGGAGTCAGCCAATTTTATAGTTCTGTGCTGAGGAGTATCAGAGTTTCAGATGCCCTGGGGGTGGGGTCAGGCAGTGTGAAGTGTTTGAAAAGTTTCCAGCTGAGTAGGTGGTCTAGAAGAGGCCTTCTTTGGGTCTCTTATTTCTCAAAAAAAATAAAAGGGTTATTAAAAAAATTTTTTTAACTTAATTACTAGCTAAAATCTGCCTCAAAACCTGCAGAGAGAAGCCTGCATGGTAATTGACTGATGAACACAGGAAGGCTGAGAGGCTCCACAAATGCCCAAGAAGAAATGCTGTTCTTCCAAACACACTGCTTGCTTGTGTGTTTGTTTGGTTTTTCTTTGTTTGTTTGGTTGTTTCTTGCTTTTCTTTCTGATTTTCTCCCCCTCTTTTCTATTTTCATTTTTAATTAGGTGCTGCTAGCTGGTTTCTTCTTTGCTGTGCTTATTCTTCCTTGATTTCATGTTTTCTGTGTATATTGATTTTGTCTACCAATGCTATATATTTTCCTTCCTTCATCTTTCTATCTTCTGCTTTCTGTTGTGATTCTTACATTCCACATTTTCATTAGTACTCAACTTCACAGATTTCGATTTATATCTTGTCTATTTTATTTTCTTTTTTTTCCCCATTAACTTTAACCTTTCAGCCCTTTCTTTAATTTTCACTCTCTCTTCATCATTCTGGACTTTTAACTCATTCTATATATTTTTCTGTATTTGGTTTCACATTTCATTGTATGAAGTCCACTTTTCCTTCCCTATTATTCTACACTGCTTACATGAGTGAAACATTAATTTTACTAGGTCTTATATGGCTCTTCTTCTAACTTTTATCAATATTACTATTAACATTTTTCCTTTACTACCTCTTTTGATTTCCCAGGCTCAAATATTTTTCCTACAAGAAAACATGGAGAAGGGCAAAGAAAAAGAACAAGGTGAACAAATTGTCAAAGAGAAAACTTAACACACACAGAACCAACAGCTAAAGAAAACTCTAGAGAAGAGAGGGACGCTAATCAACTGAAAAACCCTTTCAAGGTAAAATGATGCTCAGAGGATAACAAAAATTACAAACCATACTGAGAAGCAGGAAGACAAGGACTAGTCCAATTAACAAACTAAAAACCAGGAAGATATGCAGAACATCGAGTAACTAATCAAAGCTGTCCAAACAAACATAATGGACCAACTTAATGAAGTGAAGGAAGAGATAAAGGATGTTAAGAAGACACTGGGAGAATATACCCAAGCAGTATAAATCCCAACAAGCCTACTGTAAAACATATACTTGTCAAAATGTCCAATGCACAAGACAAAAAGAAAATACTCAAGACAGCAAGAGAAAAGAGAACCATCACATACAAGGGAAGCACAATAACATTAAGTGCTGATTTTTCATCTGAAACCATGGAGGCAAGAGGACAGTTGTATGACATAGTCAAAGTACTAAAAGAAAAAAAAAAAAACTTCCAGGCATGAATTCTCTATCCAACAAAGATAGCATTCAAAAAGGATGGAGAGTTCAAAATATTCATAGATAAACAGAAATTAAGAGAGTATGTCAATAAGAAACCTGCACTTCAACAGATACTAAAGGAAGTTCTACAGGTTGAAAAGAAAAAAAGGGAGAGAGAGAGTTGGAGGAGAGTGTAAGAACAACTAAAAAACAAAAAGAGAAATAAAAACAACATATGATATAGAAAAACCCAAAGAAAATATGACTGATGTAAGAAATTCCTTGAAAGTAATAGCACTGAATGTTAATGGATTAAACTCACTAGTCAAGAGACACAGATTGGCAGAAAGGATAAGGAAATATGATCCACCTTAATGCTGTCTACAAGAAACACACTTTAGAAACATGGAATCAAGGAGGATGAAAGTGAATGGATGGAAAACAATTTTACAAGCAAACAATAACCAAAAAGGGCAGGAGTAACTATCCTAATATCAAACAAAACAGACTTAAAATGCAAAACTATTGTAAGACACAAAGATGGATGCTATATATTAGTAAAAGGGGTAATCTTTTAAGAAGAAAGAACAATCAGAAACGTTTAAGCATCTAATCATGTTGCTTCAAAATACATGAGGCAAACACTGGAAAAATGAAGTGGAGACATAAATGCCTCTACCATTATAATGGGGAAATTTAATACACCATTATACCCATTAGAGAGAACATCTTGACAAAGAATCAATAAAAACAAAGACTCTGAAAAAAACATTAGAGGACCTGAACCTAATACATGTACAGAATGCTACACCCAAATAAAGTGGGATATACTTTATTCTCAAGTGCACATGGGTCATACTCCAAGATAGACCACATGCTAGGGCACAGAAAAACTATCAAACAATTCAGAAAGACTGAGATTATACAAGGTAATTTCTCTGACCACAATGGAATGAAATTGGAAATCACTAAGGGCCAGAGAACCAGATTAGATAAAAAGATATGGAAGTTAAACAGCACACTCTTAGACAGACAGTGGGTCAAGGTGGAAATCTCAAAATAAATCGGTAACTACCTTGAAATGAATGAAAATTACAGCACAACATATCAAAGCCTATGGGATGCAACCAAAGCTGTACTGAGAGGGAAAATTATAGCCATAAAATTCATATATTAAAAAAGAAGGAAGAGCTAAAATTGAAGACCTAACTGCACACTTGTGGGAATTGGAAAAAAAACAACAAACTAACCCCAAATGATGTAGAAAGAAGAAAATAACAAGATTAGAGAAGAATTAAATGAAATAGAAAATAAGAAAGCACTAGAAAAAATAAACAAAACCATAAGTTAGTTTGATGAGAAGATAAATAAAATTGAGCAACCCTTTGCCAGTCTAACAGAGAAATAGAGAGAGCAGACGCACATACACAAAATAAGGAATGAGGTAGGAGATATCATTACAGACTCAACAGAAATAAACTGTATCATAAGAGGATAATTTGAAAAATTATATGCCAACAAGAATGATAATTTAGAGGAAATGGAAAAATTCCTAAAAACTCACAAGCAGCCTAAATTGATGAAAGAAGAAATTGGTAAACTCTACAGTCCAATTACAAGTAAAGATACAGACTCAGTCATCAAAAATCTTCCAACGAAGAAGAGCCCAGGACCAGATGGCTTCACAGGTGAATTCTACCAAACATTCCAGAAAGAGCTAACACCAATCATGCTTAAGCTCTTCCAAAAATAGAAGTAGAAAGAACATTGCCTAACTCATTCTTTGATGCCAACATTACCCTAATACTAAAGCCAAACAAACATACAACAAGAAACAAAAATTACAGATCAATTTCTCTAAAGAACCTAGATGCTAAAATCCTCAACAAATATTGCTAATTGCATATCAAGACATATCAAACCATTTATTCACCATGACCAAGGGGGTTTCATCCCAGGTATGCAAGGATGGCTCAACATAAGAAAATCAGTCAATGTAGTACAAAAATAAACACATAGAAAATAAATTAACATTATCATCTATAGCTGCAGAAAAAGCATTCAACAAAATAAAACACCTTTTCCTTGTAAAAACATTGCAAAAGATAAGAAAAGAAGGAAACTTTCTGAATATGATAAAGGGTATATATATGAAAAACTCAAAGATAACATCATCTTCAATGGTGAAATCCTAAAAGGAACAAGACAAGGATGCTCACTATTACCACTCCTATTTAACTTTGTCTTAGAAGTACTTGCTGGAGCACTGAGGTAAGAAACAGATATAAAAGTCTTTCAAATTGGAAAATAAGAAGTAAAAGTATCATTATTTGCAGACGACATGATCTTATACATAGAAAGCCCTGAGAAATCTACAACAAAGCTTCTAGAACTTATAAAGGAGTTCAGAAATGTTGCAG